>JAFFST010047234.1:106958-130297 GCA_022414735.1 Noturus placidus | reverse complement strand
GTGACAAACATGCAAAGGAACAGGAAATGAGGAAGGGGGCAAACACTTTTTCACACCACTGTAGTTAGTACTTGGGTGAAAGTAGGCCATTTATAAATAAGCACAATGAGTGAGAACAGGAAAATACTGCCTACATCCAACCAAATTGGACAAAGGTTACACTTTTGTCTGTACAAATATAGAGCCGGCAATCACTGCTGTGTGACTTTACTGACAACGTTTACATGGACAGTAGTAATCTAATTTTTGACCTTATTCTGAATAGACAATAATGTGATTAAGGTGTTTCCACGAGTTGCTTTTAGAATACTTCTTTCATGTTTCCCGTTTTACATGTTATAGAACATAGTTCAATTAACAGCACACATCATTACATCCCCATGCCATACTGTCCAACGTCCCTCCAGAATTTCACGTATCACCATACAGTTTGCCTTCGTTGTAGTACCGTATACAGTTTTAGGTGTTTAATTTTTAATTTTACGAAAGCTTGAAGTGCAGTTAATTATTTGTCATGCTATACATGCAAATAGACGACCGTTTGAAGCCATGGGCTGCGTCCCAAACCGCATACTTTCCTACTATATAGTAGCCAAAATACGAGTATCTCGCCTACTATATATAGTAGGTAAGTACGCGGTTTTTGACGCAGCCGTGCTCACTTGTTTGCCGTAAAGCGGCTGAGCACTGCCGTGTCTGTACGTGTCTCGTCACAAAATGCGGTGAAAACTCCCACACAACGTTAATAGTGTGATTAAGGTGTTTACATGTCTGTAATACACGTTGATAATGCAACTAAAACAGGAATACTCCACATGTCTTAATTTGATTTGTGTTTACTTCGGAGTATGGCTTTAGTCGGATTAAGGTCCTCAATAATCACTGTTTACATGCTAGTTTCTTAACCAGCGTATCGTCTTAATCGGGTTAATATCGGATTTTTGTTGTCCATGTTGACGTGTTGCTTGAGATTAACGTATCACTGAGTTAATCACATCATTATGTGTTGTAGGTTATTGTTTAATTAGATGGGTTTGTGTGTTCTGCATTTTTCCCAACAGTTTTGGAAAGAAAGATGTCGATGAGAAGACCACGGGAGGAGCTGATAGAGCAGGGAGTTCTGAAGGAGCTTCCTGAGAATGGTATTTTAAAGGATTGATATTGAGTATATTGATGAGTCAACATAATTAGAGGTGTCTCTGTATGTCAGTGCGTAAACTATACGTACACATCATGATATCTCTCCTTTACTGTCTGACCATCTTATTCAGAGAGGGACACAAACAATTCAGGAAGGTGGTGACCGGTCACTGGTCTGTTATGTCACTGGTCTCTAGGGCACAGTAAAGATTCAGCAGTTCCTGAGACGGATGAAGCTAGAAGGTTTAATTTGACAGGTGTTTGAAGGTCTAACTTCATATTCCGAGGAGAGAAATGACATGTTTGTCTTCAGCTGAGTAAAAGTGGCACAAATTATACCCTGCAGCAAAAAGCTTTGAAAGTCATGCACTCACTGGTGTGGAGGCCCATTTCAAAACAGAGAACCTGTTCTTGTTAATTCTCTCTTGCTTATTTGCATCATCAAAAGCATCCTCTGGTTTTCTCCAATATGACTGAAAAACAGAAGTGTGTGTGTGTGTGTGTATAATATAATATATAATATAATATTTTATATATATATATATATATATATATATATATACACACACACACACACAAGTATACAAAACCCCAATTTCAAAAAAGTTGGTACACTGAGTAAAATGTGAATAATAACAGAATACAATATTCACAATAGAACATAGAAAACATATTAAATGTTTTAAACCATTTTAAGAAAAAAAGTCATTTTGAGTTAGTTGGCTGCAACACGTCTCAGAAAATTTTGGACAAGGCAACAAAATGCTGGAAAAGTTTTTTTATTATTTATTTATTAACTTTTAGCTAAATTTCCATGTGTTCTCATCATTTATTGCTGCAGAAGCAGATGAGGCGCATAGATCCAAGTATGTGAAGAATGGCCACACACTGCCTGTAGGAGTCACCAGTGGAAGTCGGGGTATCGAGCCTGTTCGGCCTACATCTGATTTGCAGTTCAGGGTCAATCCGGAGCGCAGGGGTCGTGATCTCTCTGATGCAGAGCGACGGGCAGTGACTAGCCAGGAGGAGGGTTGGAGAGGTGGACGGGCAGCAGTAGATGAGTGGAAGACGAACATGGGCTGGCTAGGAGAGGAAATGAAGCATGGAGGCAGAATCCACCCAGACACCGAGAGAAAGCCCGGTCTGATAAAAGCCCCATCAGAGGATGGAAGACGAACTCGCCCTGACACCGATTGGAAGCCCAGCCTCCCCCGTCACTCATCCGCTGAGGAGGGCAGAGGTAGGAGAGGTAAGACGAGTCAACTTTCTCTTTCTTCCTCTAACTCTTTGACTTCCTCTTCTCTACAAATGCTCGCCAGTGTTTCCTCCTCTTCTCACTTCTCCTGGCCATGCTCAAGTGCAGAGTGGCTCTGACCCCTTGGGTCCTGCTCTAGCTAAGGTTCTTATTTAGGAACAAGCAGAGGAATAGCTCAGCTTTGTTCTCTCTCTTCCTTCTAAATATACTGCTGTCAGTCCAATTCTTTTGAATGAACACCAACAGACTGTGAGAGTAAATTTGCGTTTTACTAGTACTAATGGTCCGTAATTTTATATATATATATATATATATATATATATATATATATATATATATATATATATATAATTTATAAAATATATATTTGTATTCATGATTATTTGATTTGTTCTTTATTTTCTAGAACACCTATAAACAATTTTAACTATTTTTAATTCATTTTCATTTCAAAATGAATATTTAACATTAATTAGTTTTACAACAGTAATGTACAATTTTACTAGGGTAGTGGTTAGAGCATTGTGGTTCTTTCTCCGTGAAGGTCATTTTAAATATCCAACCGTAATGAGTCTTAGTACAGCTATTCAAAAAGTTTTTTGTTGTATTCCTCTCAGAATCAGACAGCAGTCACTATATTCCTGACCCCGATGCTCTGAGGGACACCCTGCGAGAGCCACTGCCCCCTAAGCAGTCAGTCATTTCCCCAAAATGGCTGATGAGCTCCACCACAGAGTCTGGCACTGAGGCCTTGCCCCACACACCCATCCACAACCCTGCAGCCTCATTCTCCTCCTCCTCTGTCTCCTCCAACTCTCCATCATCCTCCGTCTCCAGCGTAGCCACAAAGACCCTGCGGACTGCCTCATCTGCTGTGGCCAGCGTGCCCCACGCATCCTCCTCCAACCAGTCCTCCACCCAAGGACCAGTGCCAACACAGCCTACTAGGCAGCCCCCACTCCCTCCACCCAAACCAGTCAACCGCACCACCAATGCTGCCATGCTGGGTGAGCACTTACTCCTTCTTCCTGCTTTTCTCACACCAGCCCAAAAATCAGATTTTACACGCTTTCATTCTTGTTGTTTAGGAGTGTCCGAATAAGAAACACATTTATCTTTGTCTCGGCATGTTCAAGGTTTATTTTTATGTGTTGGAAAGCATTTTAAGTGAGTTTCAAGAACATTTCTTCCTTGGCATCCTTCTCCTCGTGTGCAGCATTATGTCTAATGACTCCAGGCTTGGCAGGCAGCTGCATGCTGCAGAGTTGCAGTAGTTGTTGTTTTTGTTTGTTACTATGTTGGATAAGTGTTTTCCTCTGTTATGGGGTATGCTGATCATTTTAGTCTGAGTCTATTATGTTAAATAAGTACAGAACCTCAAAGTTCCATGTATAACCTGTACATCATTTGTATTTAGTGTGCAACTTGTATAATGGAACTGTTGAAAGTTCATCACATGCGTGTGCCTTTTGATAATTTTGTGCACTTGTGTCCGCATTGAAACATGCATCATGTAGCCTCTACAAAGACGCAAGATTTAAGAGGATCTGAGAATTCAAGCTTCTTAGATCACTAATGCTCTTTGGTGCTATAACTTGGCGAATTGGTTGCTTAGATTCATGCTGAAATTGTTTGAGTTTTGTAATTGTATGAATTATAGCTTATATACTAATGTTGTACTCTTTATTCTGAAGCATCCTTATTTGTTTATTCCCAATCATTTGTAACACTTATTACAAGAGACACCACTGCAAATTGAGCTTTTTGAAACAGCCAGACAAATTTTGCATGTAGGGGTTTTATATTTTCAGTGCCAAGTGGGTTTGTTGTCATTCCTCTACTATAACTCCTATACAATGAAATAACATGTTGATTGTTCAAGTCCACGGTGCAACACATAACAATACAATAAGCTAAAATTTTGTACCTGTACCTGCTGTTCTTTTATATTTAAACAAAGGGAAACATTTTATTAGATCTCTTATGCATTAAAACCACAGCAATATATTAATGTTGATTTTACTATTGATGCATGCTTTGTTTGTGATCTCTGAGAGCAATTAATATGTGGATAGGCCGTGTCTGCATGCTGCCTCCTGCAGGTCAGTGTGTGCTCATGAGAGATGAGCTGGCCTGTACTGGATTTGTTTGAGGATTCGATGCCCTGTGGTTGCTTGGCCTTTTCGTTGCTGTGACATCATTACAGCAGTATGACCCACTTTGCTAAATTAAGTGCCTTCTTCAACTAATGTTATCTTGCTTCGGCACCGCTTACACTTCTCATTAACCTTCACTTTGCCAAACTGTACAGTTTTGATGGCTGGTTTGGTCATATTTATGTGGGGTGTTTGATTCCTTTGGGATGGTTTCTTATCCCTGTCAGCTTCCACCCTTCAAGGGGGTTACCCCTTTCCCCTCTACTGGTCCTGCTGGAAGCGTGAGGCTGACTATGATGTTTACCTCTCCCTGCCCGTTTACTTATGCCGTCGGGCAGGAGGTGGGCGCACAGGTAACAGCAAGGCCATGCCTGGAACCACAGCAATGCTGCCTTTTTTTAATCATGTCCTATCCATCTGCTCTGTGTGCGCTAGCATTGTCTTCTTCACCCTCGCCACCATATGCTCTTTGCTCTGGCTGGGATACTGGACTAACATGGAGTGGCTAGATTGCCACATATTCTCTCTCTCTCTCTCTCTCTCTTACTCTCACTCTTTCTCTGATTCCTGTTAAAATGCATGTTTTGTAGAACTAGATTTGCAGTAAAAGGGAATTCTGTGCCATTAAAGATTTTAAAAGGCATTGTGAAGTCCTGTTGCCGTAAACTGAGCTGTCAGAACTGTGGCCATCTTTTTGGGTCGTCTGTTCGAATGGCAGAAATAAGATTACAGAATAGTACATAAATCGAATTGAATGCATCGCATGCTGAAAACAGCAGATTATTTCGATTAAGCTGAAAATTCGGCAGAAGCTGAAAACCTGTTCAAATACTGTCCCTCAGTGAAAAAGATTTCAAATATGTGCATGCAGTTACTCCATTAAGCCTAGTTTTCTCTGGCTGTGGCTTTCTGTGTGTTTGTAAGCTGTTCTGAGGTCATCTGTAAATGGGGCAGCTTCGCCTTGCGCTATACCTGTGGCAGTTCAACATGCAGTTTGTCCTGCCACATGGACATGTACTGTATGTGACAAAAACTGGATGTACAGTAGTTCATCTTACTGTTTCTGAGCATGTGAAATCAGGATACAATGTAGTTGTAGTGCTTTACATGTGTATCTTTCTGAAATTTCATTTGTGGTTGATGTTACGATCGAAATTACAAGGCCTTGTAACTGGTGTTGTTAGATTTTTAATGCTGCACTAACCTTGATTTTGTGTAAATATGTCATTGTGATATAAATGAGTGGTAAAACTAGCTGTAAATACTGTCACTGATCATGACCTATAATCCTCTGTCTTCTCCAGCTGAACTCACACAGGTTGTAGGAAGTGCTAACCAAGCTCCCGCCAAACCATCGCCACCTATGCCCCCCAAGAGAACCACACCAGTCACGAAGCGCCACACTGAGAACTCCATCCTTCCCATCTCCTCTCTGCCTACTATACTCTCTCTTGAGGACAGGGCAAACATCCCAGGAGGGTTCCCACTACCCCCGCCTCCACAGTCCCCACCTCTCCCCACACACATCCCACCCTCCCCTCCTCGAGGACACCCCCATCAGCTCCTCCACCAGCACTCCTACCCTCATCCTCTCCCCGACCCACTGCCTGTCCATTTTGACCCTCCTAGCCCACAGGAAGAGCTGCCTACACGTCAAGCCCCAGTGCCCCTGCACATCATGATCCAGCGGGCACTGATCAGCCCCGGAGCTGCCCTCCCTCACCTGGATGCCTCCCACCGTGCCCACTCATTGCTGTTTGAAAACCCTCCAGAATACCAAGGATCTCGCCCGCTGCCAGTCACCATCCAGCCATTGAAAATGTGCGTACCGAACACCAGCAGTGTATAACCATACCTCTGAATTACAAAATGCTGACACTGGAGACTCCTTCCAAAAATATCTTTGAAGTAAAACTACTGTACAAGCTGTGATTTACACAAACAAACAGAATTTTGGGGCGGCTGTGGCTCAGTTGGTAGAGCGGGTTGTCCACTAATCCACTAACCGTGGGGTTGGCGGTTCGAATCCCGGCCCGGGTGATCCCATGCCGAAGTGTCCTTGGGCAAGACACTGAACCCTAAGTTGCCCCCGATGGCAAGCTAGCACCTTGCATGGCAGCTCTGCTACCATTGGTGTGTGAATGTGATCTCATTAGTAAGTCGCTTGTAAATGTAAAAAATGATATTTCTGTAAAGCTGCTTTGAGACAATGTACCATTGTAAAAAAGCGCTATACAAATTGATAAATTATTAAATTATTATTTAGTAATTCAACAGTACTGGTATAATTTGAATAATGCCTGGTGAAATTAGAAATGGAAGTTTTGATGGGAGTTTTCCAATCCTGTAGCTACATATGAAGATAGAACTGATTTTTTATTACAATTTTTTTAAATAATTCATTCACATATATTCATATATCCTTTCCCCCCACCTCTCAGGGCTGAAGATGACTACTCCGATGAAGAGGAGGAAGATGAAGAATATGAAGAGGAGGAGGAGGAGGATGAAGACGAGCCACCTCCTGAACACCTCCCTCCCCCTCAAATTCAGCCAGAGCTGGAACCTCGCAGCCGCAGGTGCCTAGTGGGTGATGTAAATATCCGAATCATGCCAGAGGGATCAGACAGCAGTGAGGAAGAGGAAAGAGAGGACGATCAGCAGGCTGATGAGAGCGATTCAGATGGCTCTGTGCCTTTCAAAGAGGAGGAATCTGATGAAGAGGAAGACAGTCCACCGAGTATGTGAACAGAGCCTTGTCCATTTACACTGCAGATGGATTGTGTGTCTTTATTTTTATGCATACAATATACATACATCCATGGAGCAGGAAAAATTCATAAATGGTGGTGGCCTGCTTTTAACAGTGTGTATGTGTATGTGTATGTGCAGGTAGTCTGGCCAGCAGGGTGAAGAGGAAGGACACTTTGGCTCTGAAGCTGAGCAATCGGCCCTGTGCCCCAGACAGACAGATTCCTGAGAGACAGACCAGAATGGAGTACACAGGTCTGTCGTGGCAGAGCAAAGAGCAGTGGGAGGCCATCCGCACACAGATTGGCACAGCACTTACACGGTACTGGTCCTCATGCTCTCTCTTTAACACACACACACACGTGTGCATTAATATCTACCTGTGAGTGTTGAGTATCTAAATGCAGGGTTTCTCCAAGATACTAGTGGGAATCAGACTTAATTCATTTATACACATAAACTGAGAGAGAAAAAAATGTCTCCTTAAATAACTTTAAGGTAATGTGTCTGATTGTCTAAAGACGACTGAGCCAGAGGCCCACTGCTGAGGAGCTGGAACAGAGAAACATTTTACAGCGTAAGCCATTTTCTTATTTCCTGCTATTGACAGAGTAATGCTCTGTGCTCTATATAGCCTCCCTTTCATAACGCACCCCTATTATGCTATATAAAAGTACCTGATTTTGTTTGAGGTCTCATCAAATAGATTTACATGCATCCAAGGTCAAAAAACACTTTAATTTTATCGCCTCTTTTTCTTAGTGTTATAAACTCCTCCTTTCAGAGAGCCTACTCTGCTCTGATTGGTCAGATGTCCCAGTCTGTTGTGATTGGGCTACCGCTTACAACGCGTGTCGGAAAGGGAATGCCTGTTACCATATCCAAATTTCAGCTCAGTAATAATTTCGTCGGTTTTACCTTATCAATTTAAGCCTGAGTCCCGATAGTGATGTATTGGAAGATAAACCTGAACCACCATCACAAGCACGACGAGAACAGGACGTTTCTCAGTGGTAAGTTTGTATGTAGTTTGAGAATAATGTGAGTTAGCAAATTAGCAGAGGCTAGCATCTAACAGCTGTGCACTACATGTGCACATACGCTCAGTAGAAAATATATACATAAATAATTAATCATACTTACAGGTTATGATCCAGGGGTTTAAAAGAGTCCAAATAAAGTGGGTACTGGTGACAAAAGTAATCTACCTCTTTCAGGGCAATTAAAACTGTAGTGTTTGAGGGTGGGTCAAAGCTGTTCGCAAGCAGCCGATGAAGACCAGATCTGGGGCTTTTTGTTACAAACCTACATGGGTTAGTACAGGAAGTAAGCCTGGAATTACTAATGACTTGTTTCAGATGTTTTACATTCACAGATAGCTCTATAACGCACTACATGAAGGGTAATATCTGAAAAAGCATAATAGGGGTGCTTTAAACACATGTAGCACACACATAGAAAAACAACAATGCAATACAATGCAATCCTGTTCTGCACCCCATTTATACTATTTGCAGTAAAAATTTGTCATACTGTAGGTTAAGTAGGATTAGATCAACAGCAGCATTTAGACTAACAGGTGTTCTTAAATATATAAATAATGATGGCTTGAAAATGGTCTTAGTCCATTTTTATCAGTCCAATACATCATTCTTTGCTCAGAATTATTTGCAGTGATCTTTTTCTGTCTGCATATCTCCTTCTCCAGCCAAAAATGAAGCTGATCGGCAGGCTGAAGTTCGGGAGATCAAACGCAGGCTCACCAGAAAGGTACAGTTCAGCATTTATTGTTTATATACAACATATATTTTTTATTCCTGCTTATACCACAACACTGTTTAATACTTGATTCTGGTTGGCTGACACATGCTCTGAGGTTCTGCAATAATTTTTCAATAAATACACAGCTAAAGTAGTTCCAGTCAGGTCTTGCCCGCATTACAATTCCATATCACAGCGCTAACCTACTGCTCACCACAGCACACATTTAACAGCAAACAAAATTGAGATTTTCTAGAAATAACTGGGGAATAATCGAAGATGGGCCGTTGAATTATTATAAAAAATAATGCTGAGGTGGTAATGCAGCTATGAGGAGAAGCGGAGGCTTGAGCCATTGATGTATAGTTATTAGGGGGAGCGCACGCGAGAGAGAGCACGCAATAGGGTAAGTGTGATTGCAGTAATGAGACAGAAAAGCAGGTGAACAGGTATCGATATTTGTTTATTTATTAATTGTATTTTCTGCAGTAATAAAAAATAAAAAACCCTGTGAACAACTAGCCTTAACTTTGTTTGTTTATTTATTTATTGTGGTGGTCCCAGTAATGTATTGGCCTCTGTTCCCAAATAAGCCCTAAACATATTTACCCTGCAATTGTTCTAGGTCTCATCCCAGTAAATTCTTGCATCAGTCATACCCCAGTTTTCCATCCTAATCTTTATTTTTTCACACTCTGCTTCTGTTTAATTGTTGTTGAATTAAAATATAACGGTAACCCTTATGTTTACAGAAAGTGACTCTTGTTGTCCCTTCTTTAGTTAAGTCAGAGGCCAACAGTTGCTGAGTTACAGGCCAGAAAGATCCTGCGCTTCCACGAGTACGTGGAGGTCACACACGCTCAAGACTACGACCGTCGTGCTGACAAACCATGGACCAAACTCACACCTGCTGACAAGGTAATGCCACAAGTTATTTGATGCTTTAGCTGTTTACTTTACCACCACTGTGTGTGTCTGTTTCCCATTTTAACCTTACTGCTCTTGTCTAGGCTGCAATCCGAAAGGAACTCAACGAGTTCAAAAGCTCTGAGATGGAAGTACATGAAGAAAGTAGAATTTATACAAGGTAAACAGTACACAAGATAGTATCAGTTTTGTTACCTAGTTACACTACGGTTTTCAAATATTTCTTCTGATTATTTTTTTTCTTGTAGATTTCATCGTCCATAACATCTTCCATTGACCGGAAAGTGAAGCACTTGAGCACTGGCTGCAGGGGGAGAAAGTGTGTAAGTGTGTTAGTGTGTAAGTCTGTATGTTAAGGAGCTTCAGGGTGTTTGTGCTTCCTGACAAATTGCCCTTCAGTGAATGTACTGTACAGATACCTGGAACAAATGGAGAACTTTTTCCACAGTCATCTGCCTTTGTATAAATATGACAGATGGGAGGGCTGAGAACTGAACAAGTCAGTATTTCTACCTGATGTTCGAGGGAGACAAACATGTGCCAACCGGAGCACTAGTGACGGAGCCTCGAAAATGGATGTACAGTGTGTGGGCCATCAGGAGAACATCTCTCAGGAACCGAGATCCCCCTATAGCAGCATGTGTCTGCCCTCAGAAGGGGAAAGGAAGGTCAAGAGTGACCTTTATAGTTACATATTCAGTTTGTTTCCTTTTAGGGAAATGAATAAAGCTTAACTAATAATAGTATTAATAAATTATAATAAATAATTGTTAGATTCTGATGGTGGACTGAGCAGAGTGTACAGAGGGACTTTGCATGGATAAACAGGAATATTTGCGTATGTGTGTACAGTGTTGTAATTTTCTCTTGGGATGAATCTTTTAAATGTACTCATTAGAAACTTTAAAGCACAAGGTTTTATGATGCGTTGTTACATTTGTGTGAAATGGCTAGGTTTATTTATGCCTCTCAATTACTTTTGCCCTTCCTTTGCAGCTTATTATTGGAAAAGGAGATGGGGGAAATGATGGCCTTTTACTTTACTTTGGATTTATTTTAGTCTTTGAGCATTTCACATCATGGTTTTAATCTAAAAAAATACATATATATAACTGCAATATTTTATGTTTTAATCCCTTTTTACTACATGAGGATGAGTCATTTCAATTAAAGTACAATATCACAATCATATTTCTGAGAGTTAGGACTGCATACTTGTCTGGATAAGAATAAATTGATAATTATTTAGTCTTTTGAATTCAAATTGAAGCCCAAGTACAGTATTTATACAGCACTACAAATAAACTTGTTGGAGTTTTAATAGTGTAATGATTCCCAGGGGAATTATGAATTATTTTAGCTTGAATATTTGCTTTCTCCTTTTCGTCTTTCTTTTAAATGTCTATGGCCAGTAGAATGATAGAATATGCTCTGCTGTACAGAAGTATTATTTAGATTAAACTAACTGTTGTGTATATCTTGTCTTCCTTTATTTGGAATTGTATTTTAAATATTATAAAAGTAACATAGGTTGCTATTTTTTTAAGCACAAAATATTAGTGTTTTATCCAATGCTTCGAATCTCCTTTTCTTTTGGTTATTTGTTTTGTTTGAATGTTTAGGAACTGACTGTTCTGTTTAGGTGTCACTATAAATCTAAATTAAATGCTTACAAATAGTTTCTGGTCAAACTTCAGTTTTTCTCAGCAAAAGTATCATCCAGTAGGTGTACACACAACTTAGCAGTGGTTCAGTGGGTCTGTCTTTCTACGGGTTCTCTGGTCTCCTCCCACCTCCCTAAAGCATATCATTAGGTGGATTGGTGTGAATGAATGTACAAATGTGTATGTGATTTCATGGTGCCCATGTGTCTCATCCAGGGTTTATTCCAGAATCACTCCCTGACCGTGACCTGGATAAAGCAGTTAATAAAGAGGAATGAGAATTACATTGTTTATGAAGGGTCATTTTCAGTTAGTGAAAATTCCTTATTTTTGTGTGGAATGAACTATCAAGTGTGTAATGAAAAATTAGTTCTTTGAACTTTCGAGAAAAATGTGAATGTATTTTATTACAATAACAGCAATAACAAGTAGGTATATGTGAAAAGCACCACAATGTACCGAATATACAATATATATCTCTGAACAGGATTCATCACCCATATGCAAACATTTCATATCCTTTTGACTGAGATGGTCCCTTTTAAGATATTCCCATTCCCTATGATTTAATCAACTTTCTGATTTGATTAAAATCCTGGTGTAAGTATGAAAGCGAGGCCAGACCATTCTTTGTGACTATGATGACTGGGATATTTGTGGTAACCATGGGCGTAACCACGCACTCTTTGGGGGGTCGTGACCCTCCCAATGTTGAGGAAATGCCAATCTGTATCCCCCAATATACAGGAGAAAATATTTTCTATATGTTCTGCTTTAATTTTCCCTGCCAACGGATCTGTCTTTTCTTCATCTATTCTATTTATTTTATTGATCTATTTATTTATGTCTATTCTTTTTTAATATATTCATGTTTGTTAAGGAAAATCGGTGTGTGTGTCCCAATTGTACACTTGGTTTCCTCATGCTGTGGGAGCTTCTATCACTCAGACCACGTGAATTCAAACAGTGACTGTAATCCTAAAATTATGTACTAAATATACAAATTTTCAGTATGAAATTTTGTAAGTTTGGCTGCGTGCGGGGGGGGGGGTTAGTGCTTGAACCCCCCTCCCCAATGTCCATACTATGGTTATGCCCTTGGCGGTAACAGTTTATCAGCCTAAGGGTGTGGGAGAGAGTGACCTGAGGTGTTTGGGTTGAGATCTCACCTGATTAAAACTCACTTGTCCAGCAGAGTCTGCCATTTCTTACAAATGGAATGATGTATCAGCAGAAATCTCACCTCCCACGAGATGGGATTTTTGTGCAGCTATTATTGTTGTGCTTGGATGCTCTCCAGGGTCTCTCCAGGGTCACAGGTTTGATAAGCTTAGGTTAATGACTCTGCGTTTTCTGTGTACTTACATCTGCATGGCTATTCTCTGGCTTCTTGGGTTTTTTCCCATCATCCAAAACTACTAGAATGATGACAAATTGCCCATGGATGTGAATGAGTGTGTGAATATACATTTGCATAGCACCCTTACTGAATGAATAATGCAGTCATTTACATTACATTACATTTTATTCATTTAACAGACGCTTTTATCCAAAGCGACTTACAAATGAGAGATACAAGCAAAGTGATATCAAGCAGAGAACAATACAAGTAGTGCTACTATACAAGACTATAAGGTCCATGGGATCAGCTTTTTTCAGTTTGCCCAGATTAGTTTGTGTAATGCAGATGCGTGCTTCAGCGAACTGCTGTGCTGTATTGTAAAACAGCACATAAACAAACTTTAAATACTATAATTCATACAATGCTGTTCAGCTTTATGTGAGGAATAGTGCCATTCATGTATGTCTTAAAAAAATGTTATGCACATTCTGAATTACTCCTTAACTTACTTGTCTCTTCTTGCCAGTAAAAAAAATTGTCTGCTCCCTTTCTTTTATTCAAGTGTTAAATGAAATCATTGCGAACAAGGGCTCTGTTATTTATATGTGAAAAGGTCACTGCATTAAGTTTAAATTTATTACCAACCTAAACTATACATGGATAAAAACAGTCAAGATTAAATTGAGGGTCACGTCTTACACAATGGTATTGATATAGAACAATTCAGAAAAGAATAACAAAACAAATGTAGAATGTGTAAAAACTCCAGTTTTTGTATGATTCACCATCTCAGTATGTCAATATTATATTGAAGTGATTTCTAACCTTTTCACCTTCTGAATGGTTGATCATGAGAGAATGCGCATGCATTCTTACACCACTTTAGCAGCTCTATAGCAATACATTTCTAAACACCTGCTTGGGTTTAAATAAAGGAGATACCATGCTGACATATTAGTTTATAATGTGGCATGTTTTATATATTTTTTTCAAATGGTAAAAATAGGCCTAACCCGGAAAATATTAACCCGTTTATGAAATAAAATTAACCAAGCATTTTTGTAAAAATAAAATTTCTAACTTGATTGGTTAGTTTACCCCAAAATGTGCTCTCTTATATTTACCCAGCTGTTGGCCTAAATAACCCAATTTGGGTTGTTTTTGACCCAGTGTTCTTTTAGAGTGCATGAGCATTTCATTTTGATGAACTGTGTGAGTGAAATGTATGTTTGAGATACAACTATATTTAGATTATGACATTTACTAACCAATAAAAAGTTTCTTTCAAACATATACAGGTGCATCTAAAAAAAAAAAAAATGGAAAAGCTCCTTTTTTCCGTAATTTAATTCAAAACGTGGAACTTTCATATATTCTAGATTCATTACACAAAGTTAAATATTTCAAGCCCTCTTTTGTTTTAATCTTGATTGCGGCTTACAGCTCATGGAATTCAAAATCTATCTGTAATCATCAAGATTAAAACAAAAAAGGCTTGAAATATTTCACTTTGTGTAATGAGCGAACGTTCCACTTTTTGAATTAAATTACGGTTAAATGACCTTTTCCATGATATTCAATTTTTTTTAGATGCACCTGTACCTATGGTATCTCCCTTGCTATCTCCATTGCATTCTGCTGATTTGAGTGCATGACTGCGTGGTACATGTGCATACACATGTAATAGCATATGTATTTACTGCGTACAATTAACTTTTTTAAAAGCTTAGCTGTTAGAAGTTGCAAGAAATTAGTAATTAATGTAATTAATTAAACATATTCCAAACCTCTAAACCAGAGGTTCTCAACCTTTTGTAACTAAAGCCCCCCCAAGCCTCCGCTGTCATGTGGCACGCCCCCCTCCACCCATTGGAGGAGACCAGGTATAGTGATTATTTATTCTATATAACAAAAAATCTATCTATACATAGGCCTATACATATACATACAAGTGAGTACACCCCTAAGGGAATATGAATACATATATATTTATAAAATGTGTGTGTGCGCGCATGCAAGGGCGTATGGACATTGAGGGGGGTCCACTTAGTTGTCCTTAGCCCAAATGTAGTGTAATGGAACGAAATGCTGTGCAACTTTCACTCACATTTATAACAGTCTGTCACAGCGTGAGGGTTCACAACGAACTTGGCAGGAGGATATGCAAGTGAATGTAACGTTAATGGTCAAAACCCGGAACTAACGTAAGCCTAGCCTACATCAGGGTGTGCAAATATCAACAGTTAATTGACGTTCTTAAGAACAAACCAAGACATGGTATGATGCCTTCTATACTAAACTAAGGTCACTTACTGTTTCGGTAACTAGTTACTTACTGTCTGAAAAAAAGCTTGTAGCCTCTGCTGCACTTTTCTACACTTGACTGCTGTCTCCATTTCTTACAGACTGAACTGCTAAAATATATCAACAAACTTGAATTGAGTCTGGGCGCAACCAAGTGTACAACTGGGGACACACACACACACAACTATTTTCCTTAACAAACAGAAATATATAAAAAAGGAATAGACATAAATAAATAGAATAGATGAAGAAAAGACAGATCCGTTGGCAGGGTTCATTAAAGGGGGACATATAGAAAATATTTTGTACTGTATATTTGGGGGGATTGGTATTTCCTCAGTATTGGGGGGATACGACCCCCCAAGGACTGCGTGGTTACGTCCCTGTGTGTTTGCAAAATCTGTTTTGTTTTTGTACTTCTTCTTAAATTACTTCTCATAACTTTTCATTATGATTTTTTATATATATAACTTTGATGACTTACAAAACTAGGCCTATACAACGGGTGGTATGAAACTTGAATGATCAGAAATGTTTCTGAACACTATAACTACTTTGAACAAGAGAATTAGGCTGGAATAACGTGGACTATTTTACACGTAAAACATGTTGCATTGCATTCGTCTTGAATTCTAAAAACATTCACATACGGATGATGTAAATTGGGACAAAGGGCTCGTCTTGTTATCCATGACATTGTTAATTCAATCAATGGGACACCTGCGCTTGTTTCTTTTTACATTCACGTGTGCATCAGCTGCCGTGTGTGTCAGCTCACCGGGATGTGCTGCTCCGGCTCTCAGACACTCACTGAACAGAGCAGATGCAGAGAGAGGTGAGCGTGCAGCGGGCCAGTACTGACATTTGGAAAGTCGGAATCAAGGGCGTAACCATGTTATGGACATTGGGGGGGGTCCAAGCGCTAACCCCCCCCCCCTTGCGTGCAGCCAAACTTCCAAAATTTGATACTGAAATTTTGTATATTTAGAAGATAGTTTTAGAATTACAGTTACTGTTTGAAATCACGTGGTTTGTGAGTGATAGAAGCTCCCACAGCATGGAGAAACTGCTAAAATACATCACCGACCGAGCTGCTAAAATACATCACCGAACTTGTGTTGAGTCTGGGCGAAACCAAGTGTACAATTGGAGGTGGGGGGGCATATTTTCTGTAACAAACGTGAATATATTTAAAAAAGAATATAAATAAATAGAGGGGCGCACGGTGGCTTAGTGGTTAGCACGTTCACACCTTCAGGGTCCAGGGTTCGAGTTTCCTCCGGGTACTCCGGTTTCCTCCCCCAGTCCAAAGACATGCATGGTAGGCTGATTGACAGGTCTAAAGTGTCCGTAGTGTATGAATGTGAGTGTGTATGTGATTGTGCCCTGCGATGGACTGGCACCCTGTCCAGGGTGTACCCCGCCTTGTGCCCGATGCCTCCTGGGATAGGCTCCAGGTTCCCCCGTGACCCTGAAAAGGAGTAAGCGGTTGAAGATGGATGGATGGATGGATGGATATTGGGGGGGGGGCAGATTGGTATTTCCTCAACATTGGGGTCACGACCCCCCCCAAAGAGTGCGTGGTTACGCCCATGGTCGGAATGGTTTGTCCAAAAGGTCTCTTAGTTGAGAGAATGCGAGGGTTTTCATTTATTCACATTCTTTGGATAAAAGCGTCTGCTAAATGAATAAATGTAAATGTAAATGGGATTGCTCCGAAGACGTGGTAATTTTCCTCCGCAGCGCCAGGGGCAGTGTGTGCTTTTATTTCACATCAAGTTGAGGGAATAAATGAAGAGGAAAAGGCGCCGAGCGCGTGTGTATGTTCTTTCAAGAAACCCAGAGAAACTTCAAGTCATCTCGCGGCCTCAAAACTAATTTCGCAAGAGAATCTCGAAGGTAAGAGATAACCCGATTACTTTTAACCTCCAGTACTATGCAACATTACCCAGATATGTAGTACAGGTTATACATTTAGAGTTTAGAAGTTATACTAGCTAGTTTAGCCGCTAGCTGAGTATTTCAGTATTCAGGACTGTTCATTGGTCCAGAACAGCGTTAGGACTAGTTAGGTTTTGTACTTCGGTAATGAAGTACAAGGAAATAGTTGAAATAACAAAGTAATCCCCATATCCAATTAAGCATTTGGTAGTTAATTAGTGAAAGGTTCCGTGTTTCTTGTGTGTTTGCTGTAACTTACAGTTTGTTTAATCATTTCTAAAGAAGTTTGAGACTCTGTGCCGTTGCATGCGGGTGAGAGGAAGGTGCATTCAGTTTAAAAAAATGGACGTGGAGAACATACTAACGTGGACATGGGAGGAAGATTGAGAATAAAACTCGACAGCACAAGTATTACCGTGTAATCGTCTAGGAAAGCTACGTGTGTTTAACCAGCTGTGCCCGTCAGTCTTGTCGGGTGGGGGACGAACAACTGGACCGGGTCACTGGCGCACTGAACTTCAGCTCATACCAAACGCCACATTTCTTGAACCTTTAAATTGACACTTACTTATTAATTTAGCAATGGGAGCAGAGCTGCATGCAAGGTGCTAGCTTGCCATCGGGGGCAACTTAGGGTTCAGTGTCTTGCCCAAGGACACTTCGGCATGGGATCACCCGGGCCGGGATTCGAACCGCCAACCCCACGATTAGTGGACAACCCACTCTACCAACTGAGCCACAGCCGCCATAACTGATCAGATTATAGATCTTACCAGAGGTCTGCTGAAGGAAGGGCCACAGAAACCTTGGGTTCTACATTAAAACTACATGAACTACTGTCTAATATCTGCAGTTTGTGTAAAACTGGCAAACCTTTGAGTTGTGTCACCACGTTGGTGAGGTAGGTCTTCAGTTTGGGGTCTGTGGTGAGCTGGAGACTCATGTCATACTTGGTGACTCTGCTGAAGGTTTCTGCAGGATTGATGCCTCTCTGGTACAAAATGCTGTTGATCCCAAATGAGAAGAACTCAGCGACGAGTTCCGCACTGCCTTTCAAAGTAATTCCTTGCAAAGTTTTGGACATTTTGTCGTTTTTTTTTTTTGTTATTATTTAGCTCTCTTTAGCTACAAGCAGGTCGTCCTTTAACTGCTCACTCTTGAATATAAATGGATGTTTTTGTTTCTCTATTTTATTTAATGTTATGATACGATGCAAGTATCTTTTTGCGATGTTTAGGAAAATATTCCAAAATATTTTTTTGGCACTATTCTTGTTTAAATGTAATATTTAGTCAATTTGAAAAATGATTACTTTTCTGATGACTCGTCCTGTGCTATTCTTGTGTTCATCCACTTAAAGGCTGTCTAGAACATACAAGTCTCGCCCCTTGTTCAGTACACTAGCAAAGTGTACAGAGACTGTGTTTTACTTGTGACGTTTTAGCTTCTAGTTTCAAGCTGCTGGTGAGCATTTCCATGACCTTTAAAAGTGAAGAGTAATGAAACCAGTACAATATAACAAACACCATGTTGCTCGTCAACAAAAAATGTATGTTAATTATAATACCCTACCATACACACAAAAACTCACTTCGGTGGCACCTTCAAACTGGTCAGTAGTTCATTTGTTTGTAAAAGGCAATACAGTTGAATGTTGTACAAAAATCTTTTTATTTTTATTTCTCAGACGACCAAATCGTGGCCAAAATCATAGTGTGAACCTGACTTAAGGCGCTCTGCAAAAACACAGGACACGGGACAGGACATGGGCTGAATGGCGATGTATGGTGGCCCATTAGGAGGTAGTTTATAACCTTGCAATGCGTTAGCATTGTTAAAGAATATCTGGAATAACTATTGCAAACATTACATGGAGCATAACGTTAGCCAGCTACATAATGTAGGGCTCGTCAAATATAATATAGGGCTCGTCTTTCAGGTGCTTCGCCAAATTCCAGGTGTTTCCTCCCCTTGTTTGAAATGAATGAATGAATGAACTGGCTTCAGAGCATCAGTTATGTTTGTCACCCGCCTTGAATGCAAAGTATTTCCATATTTGACTCTTACTACCTTTCCTCTCAATGAGTCGGGGCGGAGCTAAATCTGTGTAAAAAATCTTCTGTAGTTTTTCTCGTGTGCTTGAAGGCATTCTTCTTTACCTCTTGTGGACCGGCTAAAACGCTTGTGCATGTTTGCTGCTCCCTTCAGTTCCCAGAAGAACTGCAGCCTCGGTACCTTCATTACTAATGCTAGTGCAGGAAAAACAAGTAGTCACATTTTAGGGATGTTGGTACCGAAGTATCGGTTCTCATGACATCGCTGGTTACAGTACACTGCAGTCATTTGCAGAGTTTTCTTTCCGAGTTGTCTCTCGGTAATACTACGTTTAGGTACTCGTAAGTCTAGCAAAAATTTCTACATTGCTCTTATTTTTAGGCCGAAGTGTAAGAATAAATCAACTAGTCTGACTGTTTGGTCTAGTGATGTGACTGAAGTCATGTTTGTTGCTGCTGTCTGACACACACATTTTGTAATTTTGAAATCGTTCTAGACCGTTTAGCTGCCATGCCTGCGAAAAAAGCTGCAAAGAGGAGAAAAGAAAATGAGATGGAGGACTCATCACTGAAAAAACTGAAAGGTACTGCTGTTTAAATAAATGTCATTTTTATACGACATTGATGCACTTAAAATTAGCTTTTGTGGAACTGTGGGGGATTTTTTTTTTTGTGGAAACCCAACTTCAGGACAAGAAGATCTTGGTAAACTTTCTTCCTCTCGTGTGAATGTAGTCTCTCACAGGAGTCACAGTCAGGAAAAGGGCCTGGTCCTGGTTCTTGGGCAGGGAGATGTGGGTCAGCTAGGTCTGGGTGAGGATGTGCTCGAGAGGAAGAAACCAGCAATGGTAACCCTTCCAGAGGGCATTGTGCAGGCTGTTGCAGGTGGCATGCACACAGTGTGCCTCAGTGACACAGGCAACGTATGTTTCTTCAAAAGTTCATGCCACCCTGATTTAAGGATCAAACTTGTTCTCTTTGATGCCATGTTTAATATTTTGCTTCTTGCTGCAGATCTACACATTTGGCTGCAACGATGAGGGTGCTCTGGGCAGAGATACTTCAGAGGAGGGCTCTGAGATGGTGCCAGGGAAAGTGGAGTTAGGGGATAAGGCAGTGCAGGTGTCTGCAGGTGACAGCCACACCGCTGCTCTCACAGAAGATGGCACCGTCTTCATCTGGGGATCCTTCAGGGTGAGCCAAATTTTAAACCAAGGATCTTCCATTGGCGTAAACATTGCAGAAAATAGACGCACACAATCTGTTTAAAATCTAGTTTCTTTTATAGTAGATGTGCCCAATTCCACTCAAGTGGACAATTTGAGATTTCTTCATTTAAACACCTGATTGAGCTTCGCAATTGTCAGGGCTAGGAGCTCAAGCATTTCGAAGATGGCCATTCACACTGTTTTTCTATTAGAGATGTAACCGTATGAAAATTTCATATGATTATCATGACCAAAACGTATCATGCTATTGTTAAAATGTGCTGAAAATGTGTAAAAAAGTATGCTTTTAGTAAAAGTAAAAAAAGTAAAAAAGTGATGCACACACACACACACTGAAGTCATTTAAACAGGTTTTATATTTGACTATAAAGTGATGGATTGTTGTCACTAGGCTTGTTTCAATTTAGTTCATTTAGTCTGAAGTGTGGTCATATTTTAGATTTTATAAAAATACTGAGGGAAACTTAATAGAAGATTGTTTTTTTAAAATGCATTAAACATTGCATTTATTTTCTTGCAGGATAACAACGGTATCATTGGCCTCCTTGAACCGATGAAAAAATGTACCTTGCCTGTCAAAGTTCCCATAGACAGTCCTGTAGTAAAAATAGTTTCAGGTGAGATTTCAGCTTGTTTGTCCTATGTTAATTGTTTATAATTGTTTGTTACTAATGAAGCTTTGTCATTGCTCTGCTATAAAGGAAATGATCACCTTGTAATGCTTACTGTGAATGGAGCTGTCTACACTTCAGGCTGTGGCGAGCAAGGCCAGCTGGGAAGAGTACCGGAGTGCTTTGCCAACCGAGGAGGCAGAAAGGGCTTAAGTATGTGTTGCCCTTTTTTTTTTTTAAATAAATCATTCGGAGTATGTAGCCTGAATCAGTCAGGGCATTTACATGGACAACAATAACCCAATATTAACCCGATAAAGCTGATACTCTGGTTAAGGAACTACCATGTAAACAGTCATTTTTAATTACCTTAATCCAATTAAAGTCATACTCGAAGTAAATACAAATCGAATTAAGACATGTGGAGTACTCCTGGTTTAGTCACATTATGGACGTGTATTACAGACATGTAAACACTTTAATCACATTATGAACGTCGTGAGTTTTCACTGCATTTTGTGACAAGACGCGTACACACACGGAAGTGCTCAACCGTTTTATGGCAAACGAGAGCATGGCTGCGTCCTAAATTTCAAGCAGTTGTCTATTAGCACATATAGCATGACAAATAATTAACCGCACTTGAAGTGTTCGTAAAAAATTTAATTAAAAACACCACCCAAAACTGTATACAGTACCATAACGAAGAATAACTGTTGATGTGTGAAATTCTGGAGTGAACGTTGGACGGTGTGGCGCGGTGACTATGATGTGTGCTGTTAATTGAACTATGTTCTGTGCCATGTAAAATGGGAACATGAAAGGATTATTCTAAAAGCGACTCATGTAAACACCTTAATCACATTATCTTATTCAGAATAAGGTCAATAACTAGATTTTTGCTGTCCATGTAAACGTAGTCAGTAGTCATAATTAGATTAACAGCCCGCGTCATTACGTGACCACACCGTCCGAAGTTCACGCATCAACGTACAGTTCGTCTTCGTTATGGTACCTTATACAGTTTTGGGTGTTTTTATAAAGAGAAATTTATGAACACTTTAAGTGCAATTAATTATGTCATGCTATACGTGCTAATAAACAACTGCTTGAAACCGTGGGCTGCGTGTCAAACCGTGTACTTACCGTCTATATAGTAGTTGAGATGCATGTATTTTTCCCCACTACAGGCCTATAGCTGTTAAGTATGCGGTTTGGGAAGCAGCTGTACTCTCTTGTTCACCGTAAAAAGCACTGCCGTGTGTGATCGTGTCCTGTCGCAAAATGCAGTGAAAACGCTCACATGACGTTCATAATGTGATTAAGGTGTTTACATGTCTGTAATACACGTCCATAATATGACTAAAACAGGAGTACTCCACCTGTCTTAATTCGATTAGAGCTTAATTCAATTAAGGTAATTAAAAATTGCTGTTTAAATGGTAGTTACTTCATCAAAGTGTGGTCTTAATCGGATTAAGAGTGGATTATTGTTGTCCATGTAAACGCAGCTAGTGACTGTTCTAACCAATAGGCTTGCAGTTGATTTCTTTTGTTTTTTTTTTTGTCCCCCTCTATTTCCCCACTATTGAAGTGAGGTTACTGGAGCCGCAGATGGTCATAGTGAAGCCTCGAGGGAAGGTCCAATTTTCTGATGTCTTCTGTGGGGCGTACTTCACGTTTGCCATATCTAAAGATGGTCATGTTTATGGCTTTGGTCTCTCCAACTATCACCAGCTGGGTAGGTTATTTGTTTCAAATCAGTAATGCCTTGGATGCCCATAAGTTGCCATCATTAGTACTACAGTTCTGGAAAATTGACCTCATTGGAGGTCTCTGCATACGCATATGCATTTGAAATTCTTTATTTTCAAGGACACAATTTTGTGACAAATTTTTTGAAGAAACAATAGGTTCACCCCAATAAGTCAAAGCATTAAAGCAATATTTAATCAGTCCTACTGTTTGTGTTTTAAGGTACAGCAAGCACAAACACATGCTTTGTTCCTGTAAAGCTCACTGCCTTCAAAAATTCCACGACGACCTGGGTCGGCTTCTCTGGTGGACAACACCACACTGTCTGCTTGGACGCTGAAGGTAAATACACATTTTCAACACTTATGGCCCACCACTTTCCTAGTACCACACATGCTACAGTTTAAGGTTTAATCAAGCTGTGTTGTGTGTGTGTGTGTGTGTGTGTG
>JAFFST010047234.1:91896-105541 GCA_022414735.1 Noturus placidus | reverse complement strand
GGGGGGGGGGGGGGAATCAATGTCTGGGATATAAGAACCGGGAAACCCAGCTACATGTCTGTATATGCCTACTTATTGTACAAACCTTGCTTTATTATGTAATGAGTGTAAGTGTATTGTCTTTTTACTCTCTCTATCTGTTCATCACAGGGTCTGTATATGCCTGGGGCATGGGCACCAACTTGCAGCTGGGCACAGGAGATGAAGATGATGCTTGGAGCCCAGTGGCGATGGTGGGCAAACAGCTGGAGAACAGGGTGGTTCTCTCTGTCTCCAGTGGAGGGCAGCACACAGTCTTACTGGTCAAAGACCAGCAAGAGAGCTGATATTAAACCCAAATGAAAGCTGAGCTGTACTACTGTTCTGGTGGTAACTGTAAAACTATAACTTGATCTGGGCTGCTGGGGGAAATCTGGGTTGCTTAAACTTCCTGTACTGTACCTTGCTAGTTGGTTACACAAGCTTGGAGATGTGTGAAGAGGTAAAGATTGGTGGGTCTCATCTGATTTAAACGTTTCTCCCACTTTGTGGAGAGTCCAAGGATTCACTAGGTGCATTCTTGTAGATCTTGATCAAAGACTTTTTTTTTTTTTTTTTTTTTTTTTTGACCTTCTTTATCGTTCTTTTTAACATGAATTAGCAGTAAGCATTGTAAGGATTGCCAGCTGTGAGTATGTATGTAATGTATTCTCATTTAAATAAGTTTTAAGAAATTTCCCTGCAAATGGATTTTAAATGTTAATAATTTTGCCCAGAGCAATACCCATGTACAGAGGCTGCAGCTGCAATGTGTTTACATTTTTAAAGGAAAAGAAGTTGGTTTGGTATTGCTGTCATTTGCAGTATTCAACTGTTTTTCCTTAAAATGCAAATACCAGTTGTTGATTGCATCCATGATGTGCTTGCCCTGTGGGAACTGTAATAAAAATTGAAGTCTTTAGAGTTTTCATAATGAATTTTGCTCAGGAAAGATTGCTTCTCAGAAAGCTATTTGTGACCATCAGTACTGATGGGGTTTCTCTTCTTGTAAATCAAATGTAGCTCATTTTAGAAAAGATCCCTTGTTGATTTTGTTTATTAATTTTAAATAACATTACTAATGATATGCCAAGTTACTTGCTGCTTGGATTATTTCATTTCATTTTGCTTATCCTTACAAAGCAAAACATCAGGTATATGCAGAGAATTATACAGAGTTTCCAAATCAAATTAGCTGTGTTTTTCCATTATGGTAATGACAGACAATTTAACATTGATTTCGAGTGAAAGTTTGCATTTGGATGATTTATGAAGTAATGGTGTGGGAGCCAGTTATGCTGCAATAAGAGATTACATGGACTTTAAGGCATTATTGAAATGCTCCAATATGGACGTTGTTTCAGAACAATTGATTGATATCTCCAAATTTCAAACTGATGCAAATCTGTGTTTCAAGAGTGAATTGCATTGTGTGCTTTCTGCTGAGTTTTAGTGGAGACTGAACAGTATCCGAGCTGAAAAGCCCTTGTAGGCTCATTTTGTCTAAAACCTTTGAAATGCTAACGGCCTCTTGTGCAAGCACTTAACTGGCCTCCATCATTTTTCTCCGTGTTTGTATTTTTGATCTCTTCTACTATTCTGTTTCTAGTGCCAACAAATCCATATTTTCAGTACTTTTATTTTTTTTTACATAACTTGCATCAACCGGTCATTTATTATGCATTATCTTTTCTTGACTAATTTCTACTGAATAGCCGAGATTTAATGAAAAATTTGGAATACAAATTTTGACTTTATGGAGAGATGGATTTATTTGGTAGTACCACTTTGGTGATGGTGGTTGCAGGATGTGCCCAGTGTTTTGTTTTCCAGTAAGTCTCCACACAGGATTTCATGTGGCTCACTTCTTTCCTGGCTGTACATGTCTGTGCCCTCTTGGACAGCTTGTCTTATCTAAGCTGTGTATGTCTCCAACTTCTTCAGAGTTACCCTTGGCACATTTTGGTTGCTTTTTTGCATAATGGCTTCTTACCATGTCACTGACCTGTTGTACAGCCTCCTCTAGGCAGAATTGTAGCTGAATGTAATGGTGCTCTGTAGGCTGTTAAATGTTTAGTGTGTATACATTTTTATTTTATTTTATTTTATTTTTTATAATTAAACCCTGGTTATTGCTTTTCAAGGACTATCTTGTTTTGACCGCTCCTTTGTCTTAATCATAATATCAAACTCTGGGTCTTTCAAAGAATGGAATTTTTTATATATATATATAATTGTTAAAGCCTTATTCCAAAATAGATTAAATTAATTATTTTCTTCAAAATTCTACAAACAATACCCCATAATGACATTGTGAAAAGTTTATTTGAAATCTTTGCAAATTTATTAAAAATAAAAAACAAAAAAAAGCACATGTACATAAATATTCACAGCCTTTGCTCAATACTTTTGTTGAAGCACCTTTTGGCACCAATTACAGCCTCAAGTCTTTTTGGTTGTGATGCTACAAGCATGGCACACCTATTTTTGGGCAGATTCTTTTTTGCAGGACCTCTCAAGCTCCATCAGGCTGGATGGGGAGCGTCGGTTGTCCTGTAGCCACTCCTTTTTGTTATCTTGGCTGTGTGCTTAAGGTCGTTGTAATGTTGGAATAAGGCTGCATAACAAAAAGTGAAGCACTGAATACTTTGTGGAAGCACTGTATACATACATTTTATATATGTACACGAGTGTATATGTATAGAAAAAAAAATGACAATCTTTGTAGGACCGTGTGTGTGTGTGTGTTATATTTCTTTATTTTATATTGTATAAATATAAACATTTTTGGGTGGGTATTTTAATTGGCAAAAGGTGAACTCCATTAATGTAGCTGACTTATAATGGCAACTAATTGCACCAATATAATGGTTCACTGCAACAAGGATAAATGCAAGAAAGTTTGTAAACTATCTTGATCACACTGCACTATTATTGGCTGTTTTACTCCAGTTTTGTACAGATTAATCCCATTGAACCAAAATACAATATATACACACACTGTCCCCTTTAATAGGAACACTTGCACACCTGTGCATTTATGCAGTTATCCACTCCGCCAATCATGTGTAAGAAGCAAAATGCATAAAATCATGCAGATGTTAAGAGTTTCGGTTGATGTTCACATCAAACATTGGGGACTAACTAGTTATTGGTACCAGATGGGCTGGTTTGAGTATTTCAGAAACTGCTGATCTATACTGATTTTCACACACAGCAGTCTCTAGAGTTCACACAAAATGTTGCAAAAAAGCATCCTGTGAGTGGAGGGTCTTCAGGCTCAAACACTTTGTTGATGACCGAGATCAGAGAAGAATGACCACAATGGTCTGAGCTGACTGGAAGTCTGTTGGTGGTAAAGACCACATCAGGTTCCGCTTCTGTCTGCCAGGAACAAGAATTTGAGGTCATCATAGACACGGACCCACCAAAACTGGAAATAGACCAGATTTTTTTTCTTTTCTTTTCTTATAATTTTCATCTGTGGAGTTTGGGTGAGCCTGAACCTGTGGTCTTCTGCTGTTGAAGCTAATCCACCTCAAAGTTTGATGTTTTGTGCATGCTGACATGTTTTTCTGTTCATCGAGGCTGGAAAAAGTGATCATACAAGTTACTATATCCTTCCTAGCAGCTTAAATCCAATCTGGCATTTTTCTCTTTACCTCTCGTATCAACAAGGTGTTTCAAACCACAGAACTGCCACTCACTCAGTGTTTTTGTTTGTTTGTGTAAACTCAAGACTTGTGTGTGAAATTCCAAGCAGATCAGCAGTTTGCGAAATACTCAAACTACTCAAATTGTGTTGTTTTGTTTTTGCAAAAAAATTGCTGTCTTTTCATTGTTGTTCACTTATGCATTTTCCCATCTGTTGTACAATGTGAATTTTACAAAAATGTTCTTTGAATGAATCTGACAAGGCATTTTGGTGTCTTAGGACCAGGTTATTTTTTTTAATTATCCCAGAATTCTAAACATTTGACTAAATAGCAAGATGTTTATATTGTGTCCCTTGTGTCTATTCAGTTTGCTAAAACCAGTATGTTTTGCTATAGTAAAGTGATGTCCTGCTGACAGTCTTTTAATCAGTGTTTCCGTCTCTGCTATCTAAAGGACTATGTAATGTGATGTGCAGGGTTGCTGCTGAAAGGAGTTGAAGGCATCTCTCTCTCTCATGTGCACAATGTCAGTGAGAGAAAAACAGCTCTCCTCTCCAACATGCTCTTGTATAACAGCACTCAAATCCTTGAGGAAAATAGGATCAAGCCTTTGAAGGTAAAACCCATTACATGATGTTTGAATTAGATTATGGTTTTAATGTGACTGTCCTATACCTGGTTTAAAACAATATAATGCAATTAGCATTGAATCAGTTAAAGTGTTTTAGTACTTTCTCACTTAATGCTCTCTAATTGTACATGTACCATGCAAGTAAATTTATTCTCTTGTATTGATGGCTTTTTTTAATCTCATTTATGAGCATAGGGTCTGTTATCATTAAATGTACTATTAAATGTCATTATTCAGTTAGCCAAAAAAAAGTGATCCTACACCATTGAATTTAACCATTAATTGGCTCCTTTATTGCCATGGTAACCTGACCGATCCATCTCCATTCTTTGGTAGAAGCTCTTATTGTAAAGTAAACACCAACGGCATTGATGGGGATGCCTCGACTGCCAACAAGTGTTGTCTCATACCCATGTCTCATATACCCTTAAAATATACCGTGATAATGTTTGGATCATCCCCCCCCAGTGTGCGCGGATCTTGCATGTTCTCCCCTTAATTCTTCCAGGTACTCCATTTTCCTCTCCCAGTCCAAAGACGTGCGTTGTAGGCTGATTGGCATCTTTAAATTGTCCGTAGTGTGTGATTTTTATTTATTTATTTATTTATTATCCTGCGATGGGTTGGCAACCCGTCCAGGGTGTCCTCTGCCTCGTACTCCCTAGGATAGGCTCCAGGCTACCCTGTGTGGGACAAGCGGTACAGAAATTGGATGGATGGATGGATGCGCCAACAAGAAATCCCTACTGACGGACTGATGGTAAAAGTCTTGGGTAGCCACCTCCAATCGACCAGTTCTTAAGGTTTTATCAACATCTTATCCATTGTTCCTTTGAACTGTTTATAGTTCTTTTTTTTTAATATAATAAGAATTTTAATTAATGTAGGAATTGGTTTTGATGCCCAGCTTTCTTGTTATTAATGGGATCAAGTTACAAAGTACCTATATTAACACTGAAATAATAAAAAATTATTATATTTATTCTTGTAAATGCATCTCTGAACCAGTATACATTAGCAAAACGGCTATCACCTTATTTGTCATTTATACAATAATGCATTATGATTTATTTCACAAAACACGCATTTCATCAATATTTCATAAATACACAAAGGGGTCACCAAAATATATAAATGTTCAGATTATAATTCCAACACTGTATTTATTATAATTCAGTTCCAGTTGATGTAGATGCAGAAGAAGTAAGGCATCGTACTGGAGTTGTACATGTTTGGCAAAGGACATTTGAATACTCAGAATGCAAAACATTACAATCGAAAGCCACATTACCAAAGAGCATCAACACTGCATAAACATTTCATCAACTTCTCATTTCATTCTGCGAATGGCACTAAACTTATTAAAATGCTTGGGAAAATGTCAAAAGTACATTTACCACACAGAAACTGTCACCAAATACATATAATTAGAATAATATTTGACTTGCATCCAACATTTGCTTTCACTACATTTCTTTCATTGTATTCACAGTCACATGTATACAAACATCTACTGAAAAAGAAATAGAATAAATGGTTTGTACAATGAAGTGGCTGAAGGGCAGGTTTTAGTTTGTAACATTGCAAACGTGTCTGTGGTTGGCATAAACATAAGTTGGAATTTGAGTGGCAGCATCTTTTTAATTTTACTGAAATTGAGCATTGTACCTGTTTCTCTGCAGATAGAAGCTTGTAAGACTTGCTAGTTTTCCTTCTCTCCAGCCACAGTAAGGCACTCAAAGCAACACTGCATGAGCCAATGGTTTGCTTCTGCAGTCTGGCCTACATGTGACTAATTTATATTTGGTTCTTTTCATTGTCTGTACTCCAGTTTTGCTTTTGTGATAAAGTGTCCTGGAGACTCAGCAACAATAGTGGCACTCTAGTATGCATGCAAAAGTCTATTGTCCAGAAAATCTCATTAATCTAAGAGATGTGTAGATGACAACTAAAGGCATTGTAGACATTTGAACCAGTTTTTGTTTGTTTATGATGGTCTATTTCTTTGTTTCCATTTCAATAGTCTCTTATGCCTTACGATAAAATGGGACATCAAACAGCTTTGACCAGTACAGAGATTCAAAATAAGAGTCATTATTTACACAGTTACAAATACAATTTCACTGTGACAAATTTCTTCAATCCAGTCTCATTGTCAAGTCATAACTTCTCTATTGCAGTTCGACAGCAAGTCATCTCTTGAACTATGAAACCAGTTTGAAGATTTGAAGGTTTTCTTTAAGTAAGGAATAATTGAAGATAGGCCGTTGAATTATTAGAAAATAATGCACAGAGTGACCATTACACCTCGGGTGTGCATAATTTACTACTAATTCAACAGAACGGTGAAAATGATTCCGCTTAAACCACAGTTGCCACACCTCATGAAATTGCTCAGATGTTTTATTTCAAGACATTTGTCAGGTTTTTGTCCTTAAAACGCTCTTGTGTGTGGAACTAATTTATTATGCACCCCACCTCAAGCCTCTATTGCTAATTCCAAAACATAATTTTAGAGCTAGTAACAGAGGCTTTTGTTTGTTGTTGAATGTGTGCGATGTGGTGGACAGGTGACAATTCATCTATATCCAATGGACAAAGAGCCTAGTCTTTTGATGCCCATCTTGATTGGTGGACTAGCATATAGGGATGTTATGGTTATGGAGGCCCCGCCTACAAGCCGGAGGCCCTAGGCGATTGCCTACTCTGCCTCAGTGAGGTCCACGAAGACATGGCCTCCCAAGGTTGGTGTAGAAGAACTTGAGTCATCTTGACAGAGCCTTGACCTCAACCCCATTGAACACCTTTGGGATGAAGTGGAATGCTGACTTTCCCCACACTTCGTCACCTAAAATCATTGCCTGAAGTCACTAATACTCTTGTGGCTGAATGAGCACAAATGCCCACACTCCATCTAGTCGAAAGCCTTCCCAGAAGAGTGGAGGTTATTATAACTGTAACCTTGGGACTAAGTCTGGAATGAGATATTCATAAAGCAAATGAGTGTTATGGTCAGGTATCCAGAACCTTTTGTCCATATAGTGTACATATGCTCAGGGAATGATTATTGGGCTGACTGTTAAGAGGTCTATAATTCCAACTTGATCTTGGCCAAAATTTGTAGGATTTACACTGTGTTAGGTATTTAATTAGATTTTAAAAGAATAAAGTCATACCAAAATCAACAAGAGATTATACTGCACCCTACGTCTCGTATGGGGCAACTCAGAACTCAGTGGTGGAGATTTGAGTGCACTCAGACTGTAGGTCCTGTTGGTTTCTATTTAGTTGTCCAGGTGATTCCTGGACCAGCACTAGTCATGTGGGCTTTCTTACAGAATCTGCTATACCACAGACTGAGACAGGTTCCCTGGTGGTGTTTTCCCGGGCTCGGGAAAAGCTGCTCTGGTTCATGTGAGAGCGGAAGGGCAGGCAAAATTCTCGAAAGCATCTCTTGAAGTTCTCATCCAGGAAAGCATACAGGACTGGGTTTAGGCTGCTGTTCATGTAGCCCAGAGCGATGCACAAGTGCCAGCTGATGATCACAAGTGGGTTCTTCTGATCAATCTCTATGAAGGTTTTGATTATGATGAAGATATGGATGGGAGTCCAGCAGATGATGAAGGCTGCCACCACTACCAGCACCATACGGGTAATGCGGCGCAGGTTCTTGTCTTTCTCTTTGGAACCAGAGAACAAGCGTACACTTTTCAGCCGCAGGATCATCAGCCCATAGCAGACTGAGATCACCAAAACAGGAACCACAAAGGCAAAGATGAACACAAACATTTTCGTCAAATTGTCATAATACCTTTCAGGGTCAGGAAATTTCAGCATACAGATGGTTTTACCTAAGGAAAGATGGGATATTCAGTAACAATATTTTTACAGATGTACAGTATGTTTGTTGATATTTCCTTCAGTTTGAGGCTAAACTGGCCTCACCCATTAAGTTGGTACCATCCCTAATGGTAGGGAGGTGTTCTCATTTTCTTGTTATTTAGCCTGCAGCCTTTTTATTGTAATGAAAATAAAACCATAGAACAAGACTTCACAATGACTATTGAGAAATAAGTGAGTATATGAACATGTCTTGGTGCTCACATGTAGGCAATGCCTTCATTAAGCAAAAATACAGAAAACCTGTATCTTATTAGTCTGTTCTATTAACCCGTTTACACTGACAGTATATTTAATCTAAAGGTAGATCTCCTACATGCATGATTTTTCACAAATAAAACAGTAATTGAAAATATAATTATCACGCATTACAGTTTTAATGCAGTTCGTCTCACAAAAACTTGGTTTAGACCTAAGGAGTAAATGAGTAAATTATGTGCATAAGCCTTAAATGGCTAGGGAAATTATTCAGTGACTTTATTACAGTTATAGGTATTTTTTTTTTTAATTAAGTGCACCCATTATGGCTTTTCAAACTTCACATTTCATGTAGTGTGTTATAGAGCTGTTTGTGAATGTGAAAAGTCTGCAAAGTTTCAAATATCAAAGTACACAGCAAATGGAGTTATTGACTCCCAAAAGAAGGAACCGATTCTGAACGGCTAAAACGAGTCGTTAGTAATTCCAGACTTACTTCCTGTACAAACCTACGTAGGTTTGTAACAAATAGCCCCGCCTCTGGTCTTAATTTTTTTTCCAGATGGAGCTGAAACTCATTACGGTAATGGTTATTTATCTATTAATAGATCTATTGTATAATTGCTTAATACAAAATTAAGCACATTTCAAAACTACTAATAGGTGCGCTTTAATGCAACTCTAATCCAGGCTCATGTAAATCTGCCACTCCAAATTTACTTTTTGGTCTTAGTATCCACACTGAACTTCATTTACAACATCTCATGTTCTCATTTATGTCCCTTAAGATGATTTTGGCTCTCAAGGTTTCTTTTTCAGTCCATTTTAAGCATGGTCAATATACTCTCTACTGCTCTATTGATAAAACAAAATAACAGTACTAAATTCTTATTGCTTGTAACTGACATTATCAGATCAACTTCAGAAACCACTTACCATTGTCTGTCACTCTTGTTACAGCAATGATCATGATTGGAATACCAATGGCAGATGAGAGGATCCAGATGCAGACATTGATGATCTTTGCTTTGACGGGTGTCCTGAAATCTAGAGCTCTCACTGGGTGGCACACAGCGATGTAGCGGTCTACACTCATCATTGTCAGAGTAAAGATACTGGTGAACATGTTGTAGTAGTCAATAGCAATGACTATTTTACATAGCAGTTCCCCAAAAGGCCAGGTCCTCATCAGATACTTGGCACTCTGGAACGGCAGTGTGCTCGTGGCCAACGCATCTGCCAGAGCCAAATTAAAGATGTAAATGTTGGTCGCAGTCTTCATCTTTGTGTACCTGTTGAGATATCATGATAGTCCAATTATAGGTTGTTGGTAAATAGAAGCAAATATTGACTGATAGGGTACACTGATTAAGTTTCTTACTCCATTTAAACTGTACTTCAGTAGACCAAAAAAACCCCAAACTATTTATAGCAATAACTGTCTGTGCAGAATGGTCCATATTATTTTCTACTGATTAAACAGTTTGCAAAATGAGATTTCTTTTATCTTGCCTCTGAGCAGTTACAAGTGACCTGACCTACAAAACGTATAAAGCAATGTAGTGTACTTCAGTAATAATAGTAGGTGTTGTAAAAGTTAACTAAAAGTTCTCAGAAAAACAGGAATGTTTCAGTCAAATATCCTTCATCACCTAAGCAAGCAAAATGTTTCTGAGGCTGTATGAGGTGAAGCCAGTTGATATCAACCGGATTCACATACATAATAGATGTTGATTCCAGTTCATTCTAATTATGCTTTCAAAGCTTTAAATAATGCTGCCAGAACATAAGTATCTCATCCATCATCATAACAACTATTAGTGATTATCTGAAAAATAATGAAAAATATCCAGTAAGTGGCAGATCTGCAGACTGAAACGCCTTGTTCATGAGAGAGGTCAACAGAGAATGTCTAAACTGGTTCTTACTGACAGAAAGGCTACAATAACACAACCACTCTACAATTGTGGTGAGCAGAAAAGCATCTCAGAATGCACTTGGTTTCCACTTCTGTCAGCCAAGCACAGTGGGCACAGGCTCATCAAAACTGGACAGTTGAAGACTGGAAAAACGTATCCTGGTCTGATTGATCTCGATTTCCGCTGAGGCACAAAGACTGTAGATAAAGAATTTGGCACCAACAGTAGGAGTCCATGGACCCAACCTGCCTTTTGTCAGCAGTCCAGACTGGTGGAGGTGCAATGATGTGGGGAATGTGCCTTTTGCACACTTTGGGCCAGTTAACACCAATCAATCATCAATTGAATGCCACAGCCTATTTGAGTACAGTTGCTGAACATGTGCATACCTGCATGGCCACAAATTATCCATCTTCTAATGGTTACGTCCAGCATTATAATGCACCATGTCACAAAGCAAAACTCAAACTGATTTCATGAACATGACAATGAGCTTAATGTTCTTCAGTGGCCTTCCCAGTCACAGGATCTAAGTTCAATAGAACACGTTTGGGATGTGGCCGAACGGGAGATTCACAGCATGAAACTGCAGATGAAAAATCTGAGGGAATTTAGTGATGCAACCATGTCAACATGGACCAGAATCACGGATCAGATGTTTAACATCTTGTGGAAACCATGCAATGAAGAACTGAAGCTGTTTTGAGAAAAAAAGTGAGGCCCTAAATAGTATTAGAATAGTGTATGTGGACACCCTTTTTAATTATTGACTTCAGGTGTTTCACACCCACTGCTGCCAGGTGCATAAGATCAAGCACATAGCTATGCAATATCCATAGACAAACATTGGTGGTAGAATGGGTCATATTGAATAGCTCAGTGACCTCAAACATGACACATTCCTAGGATGCCACCTTTGCCACCAGTCAATTTGTGAAATTCTGTGCTGTTAGATCTGTTCGGATCAACTGTAAATGCTATTATTTTGAAGTGGAAGTGTCTAGGAGCAGCATCAGTGCAAAAACTGTTTGTTTGGAACTTCTTGAAATGGGTTTCCATGGCCGAATAGCTGCACACAGACCTAAGTATAACTATGCACAATGCTAAGCGTCAACTGGAGTGGAATAACTGCCACAATAACTGCCAATGGACTTTGGGGCAGTGAAAACATTCTCTGGAGTGAAGAATCACGCTTGATTAACTGGCTATCTGATGGACGAATTTAGGTTTGGTAGATACAAGGAGAGCAATACCTACCAGAATGTACTGTGCCAACAGAAAAGTTTAGTGGAGGAGGGATAATGGTCTGGTGCTGCTTTTCAGGTTTTGGGCTAGGTAGGCCCCTTAGTTCCAGTGAAGGGTAATTTTAATGCTTCAGCATTAAAAACAACTCTATATTAATGGCAATGGTTTTGGAATGGGATGCCCAACAAGCTAATAAAGCTGTGATGGTCAGGTGTCCATATGGTCAGGGCAAAGGTGTCTTCAAAAAGAATTAAATTAAATGTTTCTATACTTAAAAAAAATTCTATAAAGAGCAATAAACAGTAATAAATTAAACAAAGTCAATATTTGGTATGATGACCCTTTGCTTAAAAAAAAATTAGTAGTTTCAGGTACTACTAATGTGTGCAGTTTTATAATGAACTGAGCTGTTAGGTTTTATTGAACCTAAAAAACACACATTTCACTGTTCAAAATGTATATTGGTCAATCGCAGGTAAATGTATTTAATTTTTACAAGGTTTCAAAGTGGGAGATGGCATTTTTCTCAGTCCTGTTACCAAAACTCGTGTCTTTTTAAAAAGCCTGTTTAAAAGTAATGTCAACTAAGTCCTTTGTTTCCCTCTCACAAAAGTGTTTATTTTAAAGAAATGCTTGGTTGTATGATTAAATAATTGATATTTGTTACTTAAAAGAAATCACTATATATCCCCAGAAGGTGTTTTTTTTTAAATGGAAAGCTATTTTTTCATTTTAAAGGAGAGCCAAACCTCAACTTAAGTAATTACATGATAAAAAAAATTTTTTAGAAATCTTTATAAAAAATTATAAAGATATTGGATAAATGATTGACATAACAATTGATAAAAGCAGTGGTTTAACTTTATTTTTTAGAGAAAAACAATTTAATAACAGGAATGAACATTGCGTAACAGGAATGAACGCTGAGTAACAGGAATGTGTATCCAGTGTGTGTGTGTGTGTGTGTGTGCATAGCTTGTGTGTGAGAGAGATAGATTTCTGAAGGAATGTGCTATGTGATTGTAGTTCAACACAGTGAAGAAGATGGAAAGAGAAAGAAGGAGAAGACTGAGACAGAGAGTGTGTATCTCCTTCCACATTAGCATGTCATGGTGGTTGTTTCTGGCTTCTGGGTTCTCTCGATCTTCATCTACAAAACAAAAAATGTTGCAGAAGCTACATCCAACAGTGTTTTAGCTAGAATTGCACTCAATACATGAAAACAAACTTGCCTGACCCTTTTTAAAAAGCCTTTTCTAGTTTGGCCCAGACTTCTCTCTCAATTTCAATGTGACAAGTACTAAAGGATTCATGGGCTGGCCAGAAAAACCTGTTGACCCCAATCTTTTGCATACAACAAACCTCAACATGTGTTTCACTTGTATCGGTGATGACACCAGTGTACAGTTCATCGTATTTCAGCACACATCTTTTGCCAACAACTTCAAGACTTTGCCACTGAACAACATGGGTACTGTCTGCTGATTGCTGAAGTTAAAATGCTTTGCATTAAAGCACCAACAGTTCAGATTTGTGTTATTCTGAACAAGCAGCTGACATCCCTGTATATCAGTTCTCCATGGGCTAGGGACACTACCTGATGGATCCTCATAATAGACAGAACTGGTGGCACTTCATTTGGTATCTCTGAACCTGCTTTATTAACTGCTTCCTCACTAACAAAAAAAATCAAGTTGATTTTTGGATCTGTCTCTTGCGACACAGCAAATAGCTCTTCAGCATCAGGAATGGCTCTTGCTTAGCTGACTAGTGTTACATCATCCAATGTATTTCTGTTTTCTCTATGTGCCATTTGTGTGCGTATGTCGGAGTGGGTTGGGTTTCATTTGTCTCCTCCCCCTTATCTAGGCCCCACCTACTGCAAGCGAAACGTTCCGGCTTGCTAGTGGATGATTGCGTCTTGTCCACACCTGCTCCGATTGGTGGCCTGCACGTTTCCAGAAGTAAGTGTAGTTAAGCCTCGTCAGTCTCAATCCCAGGGCAGATCATTAAATTAAATTAATCAATTTGTATAGCGCTTTTTACAATGGACATTGTCTCAAAGCAGCTTTACAGAA
>JAFFST010047234.1:66403-81795 GCA_022414735.1 Noturus placidus | reverse complement strand
TTCCATTGTAGATTTTGCTTTATGTTTTGGATCATTGTCTTGTTGGAAGACAAATCTCCGTCCCAGTCTCAGGTTTTTTGCAGATTCTATCAGGTTTTCTTCCAGAATGGTCCTGTATTGGCTCCATCCATCCTCCCATCAATTTTAACCATCTTCCCTGTCCCTGCTGAAGAAAAGCAGGCCCAAACCATGATGCTGCCACCACCATGTTTGACAGTGGGGATGGTGTGTTCAGGGTGATTAGCTGTGTTGCTTTTACCCCAAACATAACGTTTTGCATTGTTTCCAAAAAGTTCGATTTTGGTTTCATCTGACCAGAGCACCTTCTTCCACATGTTTGGTGTGTCTCCCAGGTGGCTTGTGGCAAACTTTAAACAACACTTTTTATAGATATCTTTGAGAAATGGCTTTCTTCTTGCCACTCTTCCATAAAGGCCAGATTTGTGCAGTATACGACTGATTGTTGTCCTATGGACAGAGTCTCCCACCTCAGCTGTAGATCTCTGCAGGTCATCCAGAGTGATCATGGGCCTCTTGGCTGCATCTCTGATCAGTCTTCTCCTTGTATGAGCTGAAAGTTTAGAGGGACGGCCGGGTCTTGGTAGATTTGCAGTGGTCTGATACTCCTTCCATTTCAATATTATCGCTTGCACAGTGCTCCTTGGGATGTTTAAAGCTTGGGCTATCTTTCTGTATCCAAATCCGGCTTTATACTTCTTCACAACAGTATCTCGGACCTGCCTGGTGTGTTCCTTGTTCTTCATGATGCTCTCTGTGCTTTAAACGGACCTCTGAAACTATCACAGAGCAGGTGCATTTATACAGAGACTTGATTATACACAGGTGGATTCTATTTATCAACATTAGACATTTAAGTCAACATTGGATCATTCAGAGATCCTCACTGAACTTCCGGAGAGAGTTTGCTGCACTGAAAGTAAAGGGGCTGAATAATTTTGCTCGCCCAATTTTTCAGTTTTTTATTTGTTGAAATAGTTTGAAATATCCAATAAATTTCATTCCACTTCATGATTGTGTCCCACCTGTTGTTGATTCTTCACAAAAAATTACAGTTTTATATCTTTATGTTTGAGGCCTGAAATGTGGCAACAGGTAGAACAGTTCAAGGGGGCCGAATACTTTCACAAGGCACTGTAGGATGAGGGGTTCATTTTTAGATAAAACTGGTGTAACTAAAGAAATAATTGACATTATTCATATTTGTTATGTCAGTGACTTAATTTATCACATATTCCCTTTTTCAGCATTTCTATATGTTGCATGTTTGTACAAACATATGACTAGAAGGACCTTTTTTTTTAATTAAACAACATGTGTTTACAATCAGTACTTCTTTATCGTTTCCTTTATTCATATCCATAAGGTCAGGTGCTCTCCGAGACACTGGTTTGGTGGAGGAATTGTGTTTATCATTAAAAATGATAAACAATGTGATTCTCCAGAATCTCTTCTGTACTTCACTGGTTAAAGGAATGATGCCCATTAGGCAGTAGATATGGCTTGATAGATTGGTGTTGTGTGAATATACATCATGCTATAACGCTGACACAGTGAGTGATTGATCTTGATTACACATCATTCAGAGTTACATAACATGCTTATACTTTGTAGAAAGTGATGATACAAACAAGTATAAACTGTTTGCTCACAATATCTATTATACTAATTGTATGTCTACTGCAGGTTTATAATCATCCCTCTCTTTTTCTTTGCATAGGACAACAGAATAAATGTATAAAAAAAAATTTTTTTTTTTTTCTCACACATTATAGCATTTGATATATGTTTGTATTTGATGCATAAAAATTAATGTCAAAGGGAAAATCAGTGTCTGTTTTGCTGTCGAGGACATTGTGCTGGCATAATTTGGGTCCATTTGTCCCCATGATGATGTCCCCATTCACAGGGCACAAGGGCTCACTAAAGAGTTTGATGAAAATTGAGGTAAATGAAAATGATATAAAACATATGCTGTGGCCTTTACAGTCACCAAGTCTCAATCAATATGAACATCTACTGTATGGGAAATTTTGGAGCAATGTTTTAGACTGCACTCTGCACCACCATCATCAAAACACCATCTGAGGGAATATCTTTGTGAAGAATGTTGTTCGTCCTTCTAGTACAGATTCAGAGACTGAGGCCCAAGGCCCACTTGGCAGCTCATGGCAGCCCAGCACCTTACTAGTACACTTTATGATGGTTTGTCTTTCAATTTGTAACTGTCTGCATGATTACACTGTCTGTATGGTTACTTCCAGAGGGTATTTATTCATTTAACATCATTTATTGTGTTGTGAAACTGTTTAGTCAAATGTGATGTATGGTATGTAATATTTTCAGTGACATCTGTAAATGGTTATTATTGTTATGCCATTAGATTTATCATCATTAGATTTTGGAACTTGAAATATTGGAAGTGAAATATTTTCAAGCATTTTGTAGTATAACACTGCTTTTCAAGGATCGGGGAAAAAGCTTTAAGCAACAATTCAACTAATGTTTAGTGCAAATACATTGATTCCAAGTGGCCATTATTGATTAATGTAAAACGTACAGCTACAAAGTGCACTCTAATCTTCATTTCAGGTCTCATGACTTTTATACTTCCATTTAGCAGTTCCAGGAAATTATCATTATGAACCTCAAAATCAGTTAAAAGCTGCAGGCAGAAATGTAATGTTCACATAGTACATTTGTACTTTTTTTTTCTTCTCCCCCCAAATAGTGAAAGGAATATATTGAGATGCAGATGACCCAGTGTATCTGAGGGCCTACTTATGATGAGGCAGGGTCCTGGATTAATTATCACTAATGTGAGGGACAGAACAAACCACGAATACTATTAACATCTCATTATTTCTTTGCTTCTTTTACAAGAAAAGATATTGAATTCAGCCTGTGGGGAGCTCTACAGAAAAACAGACCCTTAAGTTCTCTTCATTTGTTTGGAAAGGGCTTTTAATCATTGCGGTGTATTTTGATGTGATGGAAACAGTCTGTCATTAATTATCTAAGTCATATAGGGTTAGTAGATAAATTAAAAGCCATGTTAATACTCTTTCACATGTAACCAATCTAGATTATTGGTTTATTAGTTATTATTACAGCCATCATTTCCATTCTCTAAAATTGGTTTTGCATTAAATTTCAAATTCAAAGAAATGCTCAAATATTTCTTATGTAGTATTTTGTTCCTGATTTTGGAATTCAGTCATCTTGCTTATGTTGATTAGGTTTTGTGTTTCTATATTTACATTTTAATAACATATATTATTCACTGCTATATTTTTCACACATAACTAGTTTTTATGCTTCGATGTGAATTTATGATTTTAATTTGTCCTAAATGGCTTCTTCCTTTGTTTACATTAATTAAATTCTGGTGGAGAATATAATTCCTTGTGTACAAACCACACTAATGTATCTGTATGTGATGTGCCACAAGGCTTAGCTGCAGTGGTGGTATTATGCATGGAGGAAACAGAGCATTAGATAAGGAGATGGATGACACTTGCCTATGGGGACTTATTAGCTCTTTCTTCTCTGATTAGAACAGCATTATCAGCAGCACAGAACACACAAACCTTCCTGTTTCTTATCCTGTCATGAGTATGTCCGTGGGGACGTGTCATTCTCTCTCTTTTTAGCAATTTGTTATGTGTTTATTTTATTAGTTACACAGATTTTGCACATGTGCCAGAAGCCACAAAAAGCCCTGCACACAAGCTTGTGTAATGTGCAGCTTTGCAGCTCTGATAGCCCACACAGCAGACAGTTGAATCACTCCTACATGAAAACAAAATGGTCCTCAAGTGGGGAATTTCATTAGACAGCTCAGTAGGTTTTATTTATTTATTAGCCTATCTGGAACATTTTTGTATTATGAGGTTCAGCAGTTGATCTATTGGCATGTAAGACATGATGCACATATAATAACAGCAAAAGACGTAAAAGGAATTTTCTGGCTTTCCGAAGGCTTTATGATTAGTTTCATGCAGTTGTACAAACCCTTACGTAGATATAACATATATGTACAAAAAAAAAAGGAAAGGAAAGGTAAGAAGAAACAAAAAAAACACATTTCAAATATAATAAGTTATTTGCAATTTCACAATTTAATATGCTTGTTCCCAGAGAAATTCTTAAGAGCCTGATTGAGAGGATGTATGAAATACATTGCAATTTCCTAGATTTCTGGTCAGTCCAGAAGGAACATATTGTGCTGTCCTGTGTGGTCATGTTTAATTGACTGCAACAATAAACATTGTAATATTGTAAGTAATTGTTAATGACTCACCTCACAAAAGACATTCTTTGTTGAAGTGAACATTGCATCCAGTGTCATAATCTTTCTGTATACCTGTTTGATCCATGCTCCAAGAATGTGTCCTTTATGTGAATGGTACAGTAATTGCCTCACTGAAGGTGTACTCAGGTCAACCAGTACAGTGCCATTTCAAATATATACAATATATATCCTACACTTCTGGGAATGCTTTTAACTAGATTTTGGAAAGTGGCTGTAGAAATCTGTGCTCATTCAATCACAAGAGTATTAGTGAGGAGGCCTGGTGCACAGTCAGCATTCCAATCCAATTTTGCAGGTTGCTCCATGGGGAAAGGTTCTCTGGTTTTCTTCCACTGTCCAAAAACAGGCAGGCTACACTAAGTTGACCTGTGTGTGTGTGTGTGTGTGTGTGTGTGTGTGTGTGTGTGTGTGTGTACTATCCAGTGTGAACTCTCCTGCCTTTCCTGGATAGGGTTCAGTTCAACTGTACATACGGGTGGACATAGTGTCTACTGCCAAAGTGAAGACAAAATGTCTCTGAAGCACTATATGGTTGGCTGCAGTACAAATTTTAACCCATTCCCTTTCCATTCAGTTCACATTGATATCGCCCATAATATTTTTCCATATGATACAGTAAATGTGCTTCATAGGAGTTATTTGATGATAATTATAAGACCATGGTCACTGAGGTGATTGACAGTTTTAGACATCACAGTCAAGCCTCATGAACACATGCATTTTCCAGCACGCACTTGAAGCTCTTGACAGTTCCGTAGAAAAGCCATGTCTTGTTCTGCTGTTAACTGTTCTAACAGACCCACAGCAGGGTGTTCTTTGCAGTTATGTTGCTCATTTTGATGTCTAAGTTAGTTGTTGTGCTGATATTATTACTAACAAACCAAAGTGAGCTAATAAATCGATGACATAAATAAAGGCAACTAACACTAGCTGAATTTGTGTCAGTGTAATATTGACTATGACCTTAGCTAATACTCAAAGTAGTTTGGTATGGTTAGCCAGCCCTTTTTTATACTTTTTTATATATACTCCACCAACAGAATGAGCAGAACATAAAAGAGCACAGTTCTCCATACAAATAGCTAATTTACTGTGTCAGAGATAGATGAAGATCAAGCTGTCCTGAGTACAAATGATGACTGCTGTTTACCATATATTTTCAGGATCTACATTACATTCGTGTGTCAGCTAGCTAGCAAATGTCAGCTAGCTAGTTTGGTCAGTCATGACTCAAAGCTTTAAAATCTTTTCCTGACAATGATAAAATTACATTTACATTTACATTTACATTTATTCATTTAGCGGACGCTTTTATCCAAAGCGACTTACAAATGAGACACACTCAATCAATATCAATATACTTGTAAAATTAAACTACTACAATTAGTGTTTTACATATTAATTTTAAATGCTGTCCTTACCAATTTGAGCTAGCATTAAGAGCTACAGGCCAATCAAACCTCCAGTTAATCCCCAATATCATAGAAAAGGTTGTAGTTCAGCACGCTCATATTTACATAGGAATCACATACATGAAAGCTTTTGATCTGAAAATAGATAAGTGCAGGACTAGCCTAGAAACCTTAAACCCCTTAGCGCCTCCTTCCGAAGAAAGGGTCCGGGAAAAGGAAACAAGGTCAGGAGGAAGGTCACCTTAGTATTGTAATTTGGACCAAGAATGAATGGGAGAAAGAACCTTACCATATTAGTCACTAATTGAGTACAAACATATTTAACAAATGATATCCTGATGCACCACCTCTGTTTGGAGCCTCACTCGCCTGAAAATTACTCGCTGTTGCTGAAGATGGCCCTGCATGGAGAGCCTACAGATCACTATAGGTTTACTGTAGATGGTACCACATCGACACCCTAATTGGGCTGTGGATGTTCTTTCCTGGATAGCCTAAAGATAGCAATTGCTAAGAACAATTTTGATACATGAAACTAAAGTTAAAACTTTAATGATGCTCATGCTCAACGCACTGCTTGATTTTACACTGTAGTATACAAGTATAGTAGTGAAATGATTTACAATCACACTATGAAGTTTCACCCAGATGTCTGGTCTCCTATTATGGTTACTTCACCTTGTCGACACAGGTAGTTTTTCCTTGTCGCTGTTACCTCTGGCATGCTCAAAAGGGATATAATTAAATTCAAGTTTATAGCCGGATTCCGTTAAAGCAGCTTTGTGACAAAGTCCATTGTTAAAAGCTCTATATAAATAAAATTTAATTAAGATCAGTGGGTTGAAATGGAGAAGCTGAAACCTGCACACACAGTGTTATGATATAGCCTAGGATATAACAGCTACAATTTCTGTACAATTTCAGTGTGAAATATGCCTACAACCACTTGAGGCTGTTGAGACAGTGAAGCGTAGTTGGTCTGGAGTCAGGGGTTAGGCTTTATCACAATACTGAATCACTGTTGGTTAAAATGGGATTGTTGGGTCAAAATGCTTTAGATAAGGGGAATCAGATGTCAGTTCTGGAGCATTTGTAGTGCAGCGTTTGCATTTCTACACAATTTAACACATAGTATTTAACTTGTCAGCCTTTCATAAGCTATTATGTCATGAAAGACTCAAATATATATTGGCACATTAAGAAACTTGTGCTAAGCCGAAGTGTTTCTGCCATATCATGCACCTGGTCCTGATCCTGATTCTGTAAAATGGATATCCTTATTTGACCGTGTACAACCCTAATGAGACTGAATGTCTCTCAATCCATGGCTGTCAATTTCATTATATCCACTTCTATGTTTAATAGTGTTTAATTGTCTGTGAATATTATAGTTTAAATAAATATAAACTTGATATTTAAGAAACTATATGACTTTTTTCCCCACTGTGATTTGTGGTTTGTGCCAGCTTCAGTGTCTTTGGCACGCAAGCAGTTTTTCAACACTGGGAGATTCACACAGTTTTGTTAATACTCGGCCACAGAGGTGCTAACATTTCTACAAACTGGAATTTTAATTTGTTTAGAGTCTCTCTTATAAAATCTCTGACTATCCTTATTATCTGAAGTCGGTCGCACATGTTTGGTACAAATAGGTGTAAGTATTATTGGGACTGTTCCTCTTGACACAATTTATGTGATGGACTCCGTGTTGTATATGGACTATGTGGGCAGAACAACTGCAATCAACTATGGATGATAATAATACTAATTACAGTTTTTTAAATCAAATGAAGGGAAAGGCAAATTAACTGTTTAAATACATCAGCTTTATGGTTGCCTGGAAGCACAATTGAATAATACATTTTATACTGCACTGGGAGTCAACATGAGATCAATACACCATTTGATTAATTGAATAATATATGAAAATGAGAGAAGGCAAATGTCGCACAGTTCTGGTAAATACAGGTTTGAAAATGCAATGTAGTCAATCATGCAACTGCATCTGTAATACACCCACTTCAGCTCAATAGGTGCTAGGAGCAGATAAAACATTCAAATGTGCAGTGCAATGTGGTTTTCCAGGGTCAGGTTTGGGAACCTGTACAGTATTGTAAATTTTGGGACCAAACCCTAGAGTTTTGCTGTGGTTTGACTTGAGTAATAATTCTGCAATTATTGATTTGGGCCAATCAATAATATGCACTTCTTGCTCATACTGTATGGCCCTGTTTAGTACCCTGCCAACAAGTGTTAGTTGAACCAATTTTTGAAAATAAATGATAGGAATCAGGATTTGTGCTTTACACTATCCACCATCAAACAAAATCTGATAAATGTTGAGGGGCTAAAGCCACCCACTGAATTTAATCTCCTACACAGCAAGATGGAAAATTGATGTGATACTGGCACTGTTTGAGTTGTCTGGTTATCTGGTCTTTGCAGAATGTAGTAGCAAGCCAGTTCATGTACACTTCTCATTTTATTCTCATGGAGCAAAAACAATTGTGGAAAATTTGGATAATACTGTAACTCAAGAAGAAACATTAACTATCAAGAGATTTTTCACATTCCAAAGGAAGTATTGATCAATCAGTGTTTCTGAAGAGATGTGAGAACACTATCAGCTACCTACAATAGAGAAAATAACATATAGACATGATAGACATGATAGAAAAAAATTCTTCTTAGATTGTAGCTCAGGATTCTGAAAAATCATATCTACTTATCCCATTCAGGGCGTATTTACACTTCACGTCGTGTTCCCCAGATAGACCGGGATCTACCATGACCAAGATAAAAAGCAGTTTCTGAAGGGAAAGGCAAGTTAACTTTTTGAATACATAGAACATGTTGACACTTGCAATGATCACATCTGGGGAATGCCTAAAAGGCAGCACAATTATAGATTAAGGCAAATAGTAAAAAGCTAGAGCAAAGAATTTGACTGAAAAAAAGAAAAGCGCAAGGCTTGACTTGAAACCTTGCTTTCTTAAAACTTCTTAGCTCTTGCCTTCCAAGGAAAGAGTACAGGGAAAAGAAACAAAGTCAAGAGGAATTTGTTGATATTATAAGGTCCATTTGGACTAAGAATGGATGGGAGATCAAACTTTTCAATATTGAAACAAGAAATAAACAAACAAACATATTTAACTACTAATGACACGTTGCTAAGCATATAATAGATCTGCATATACACACTAAATTCACTTTAAGTAAAATATTAGTATGCCCACATCACATGCTTAAATGTTGATGTTTTAAGATAATAAGATTTTGAAGGATGTAAGATCAAGAAATTAAGTATCATATTTTTTAGCGCATCCCCAGATCAGAGCAAAATGAAAGTAATCTCAAAACTCCCAAATGCAAAAAAGTAGAAAGACTCTTGTGACTTGCTAAATTTATTTGTGAATGTATCACAGCACAGTGGGCCAGTGTGCAAGCTTACAAGTTCATGTGGCAATAGTAAGGTGAAGATCAGTGGGCTGAAATGGACAAGCTGAAACCTGCCCAGAAGGTGTTATGATATAACCTTTCCAGCTACAGTTTCTGAAGATGCTTCAAAAATTGTAGAAGCCTTGCAACCACCTTATCCCAAGGGTACAGTCCAGTGCTGAATACATCACATGTAGTAACAGTTCTGTGTGTGAAAAGAAAAAAGCTTTCACCAGCTTGTATGTGGAAGAGAGATCAACGTACAATATGCTGGCTGTTGAGACAGAAAATAATGGTCGGTGTCACTGAAGGAGCCAAGTTGCAAAAGGACTAGCATACTCAATTCGCAGAGATTAAATTTCAGTGGTAAATGGAATACATTTAAAATGAGAATGCACTGTTCTCCCAGTGGCAATAAAAGAGGAAATGCTCAGCAATTAATTACTTAATTGCAGATAATGCAGATAAAATGCAGACTGACATGATGCTACATATAGGTCACAAACACCACACACAAATAATGAAGGGAAGGATAAAGTGCAAGTTGTGTAGGTAATTATGCCCCTCACAATGTAACAGAATGATACATTGATTGATGATAAATGATTTGAAACTGAACATCACTGTCTCCTTCACTGTGTCTAATCTAATCTGTGTCTGTTCTAGACATTTGAAACTTTTTTAAAATTTTTGTGCTCAGGGGGCATGGTGGCTTAGTGTTTAGCATGTTTGCCTCACGCCTCTGGGATTGGGTGTTTGATACCTGCTTCCTCTCAGTGTGTGTGGAGTTTGCATGTTCTCCTGGTATTTCGGGGGTTTCCTACAGGTACTCCGGTATCCTGCGCCAGTCTGAAGACATGCATTGTAGGCTGATAGCTGTTTCCAAATGGTCCATAATGTATGAATATATATATATATATATATATGTGTGTGTGTGTGTGTGTGTATGTGCCTGGCAATTTGTTAGCACCCCATCCAGGGTGTCCCCCACCTTGTGCCCCAAGCTCCCTGGGATAGGTTCCAGGCTTCCTGCGACTCTGTGTAGAATAAGAGCTACACAAAATGGATGGATGGATTGATTATGGTCAATTGAAATTCTAAGCTTATGAAGTTTTTTTTTCTATAAACATCACCTCAGTATTTTTGTTGTAGACCAACTTATTTGTTTTTCCCATTGTAAAGAGACTTTACATGTACTCCATGTAGTGGTTTATACAGATGTCACAGTCAGTTGAACTGGTCCAATTCTACTACTGCAGCTACTGAAGATTTTCATAACATGGTTGCATATATTTTGACTGAGTATATGTGTTCACTGTCTTTATCATTTGGATCATATTCTACCTAGTTATTATAGTAATAGCCTGGACAGATAATTATTGCATTGGCCAAACAAACACAGCTCACTCAATACACCTATCAATCAAACAAATAAATTGCTTAAATGAAATAAAATAATATACTTACTTATTGATGTATAGCTTAATGAACAACTGAATTTAATTATATCTTTTATCTACAGTATACACTTCATATTTAGCATACCAAACATTTATTACTTTGCAAGCTAGAAGTCTAATTTAGATCTGTTATGATGATAGCCAGCACAACTGGCTCATGACTGGAGACTTCCATTTTAAGAAGGATGTAGTTTTACTACAATTGAGTCTCTCTCTCTCTCTCTCTCTCTCTCTCTCTCTCTCAGCAGTGATATTTCCAAAGGCTCGGAGCGGCGTGCTGCTTAGACGGTTTTATTCAATTTGAATTGTCCATCAATATGTGAAATTAAGACCACACCCTTGGTTTGTGGTTAATTTAGCAGCTATAATAGCAGCGCTGACAACAGATCTGCATGTAATTAAAATGTAATTCTAATGTAATATTGTTGCTATAGTAACTGCTCATTCATAGGGACTTGTATGGTAGACACTCCACATAAACTAAGACAAATAATAAATGGATTTAAAAATGTGCTGTTATCTAACAAAGAAAAACATATCTTTGTTGATATGGTGAAGTTTTATGTTAGGAGACTTTATGGAAGAACACTGTTGTGTTTTTCCTTACTTAAATATCTAAACTATTCTACTCTGTGATTACTTTGCTCTAAGCATTACAGGATACCATATTACTACAGTGATGGTACATCTGATGTACATTTTTGTGTTTATTGCCAACATGAAATCACCAATAAATGCATATTTATTTTAATGTAATAGGAGCTCCAGGCCAAATGCAACTGTAACTAGGTAGAGTTTTTAGTTCATGTAGTTATTAGACATTTTCTCAGAAAAACTTAATCATGAGTACAATTATCCAAGTACAGCGTCTGCCTTTCTAAGAAAAAAAAGCCTCCTGAGCTGTATTTGTGCCACAATCTCTGCAATCTAGTTAGATACATTCAATTACCAATATTATTAAAAGCTAAAACAGTATTTTCTTCACAATGAAGGAAATGTATTAGGAAAGCATTATTTACATTTACATTTATTCATTTAGCAGACACTTTTATCTAAAGCAAATTACAAATGAGAAAATACAAGCAAAAAAAAATTATTTAAGCAGTTTCTATTTTTTTATTCTACTGTGGATAAACCCCAGATGTTGAGGTTCAAGTGATTGAAAAAAAGGATAATTCCAAACTGAGTTGGTTGTTTAGTTCAGAGAATAAGAATGAGCCAGAGAGCTTAGTACTTATTAAGTCTCAATATAGAGACAGGGGCATTATTAGCTCTGGCTTGCGTCTTTAGGTAGCCATTGGTGCAACGGATGTATTCCTCATGTGTGTTTCTGCCTTTAGCTGAAGAAGAACAGATGTCTCCTGCCTTATGTTTATTTAACCAGTAATGTAACCTGAAGTGCTGTTAAGCATGATACAATAAGTATTTATAGACCACAAAAATACCTTCAGCTTCAATATAAATACATCTTTATTCACTATGGCCGCCACTCAATACTTAACGTTATTACTGTAGTGTATATGAATTCAAACATCCTTGAAAGAAATGCTCATACGAATACTATTGCTTCACAATAATTAAATTCATTTGTTATTTTTATTAGTTTTATTGTTATTATTTTATTAATTTATGTAGAGCTTTTCAGCTTTGTCGGTTCATTATTGCTCTAATGTACAACAATGTACAGTATGGTTGTGATTAATACTCCAAAGAAAATTTTCACTCCAAATCATGCAGTTAATTTAGGTGGTAGAAAAAAAGTTTAAAAAACATTACTGACAAAATTAATTTTCTAAAATTATACAGGTTGCATTTTTCTATTGTATGGCATAGTTTCATTTTTAAATAAAGTATTTAATTAAGCCATTAAAATTTATTTAGCTTTTTAAAATTGCACATTACAGTATAATCTAAATTTAAAAAAAGAAGATCCCAAGTATTCACTGTAGATGAAGCTTTGAACAGGAATCAGCAAAACTGAAAAATATATAAATAATTATTCAACAACAGACATGGATAATCAGTAAACCAAACACTTTATATATTCAGTTTCCTCCACTAATATTGGCACCCTTGGTAAATATGAGCAAAGGTAGCTGTGAAAAATTGTCTATTGTTTAACCTTTTGGTCTTTTGTTCAAAAATTCACAAAAAGACTCTGCTCTCATGGATATCAAACAATTGCAAACATAACACAGGTTTATAAAAAATATATCTTTATTAAATATAGGTGTGCAACTATTATTGGCACCCTTTTAGTTAATACTTTGTGCCATCTCCCTTTGTCAAGGTGCCAACAGCTCCAAGTCTCCTCAGATATTGCCTCATGAGGTTGGAGAATGCATGGCAAGGGACCCGGGATCATTACTCCATACACAATCCCTCCAGATCTTTCATATTTTGAGGTCCACACTGGTGGACTCTCCTCTTCAGTTCACCAGACAGGGTTTCTATGGGTTTTCTAAGTCAGTGGACTACGATGGCCATGGCCTTGATTTTGTGGTCAGTAAACCATTTTTGTGTTGATTTTAATGTATGTTGTGGATCATTGTCCTGCTGGAAGATCCAATCACAGCCCATTTTAAGCTATCTGGCAGAGGCAGTCAGGTTTTCATTTACTATCTGTTGATATTTGATAGAGTCCATGATGTCATGTATCCTAACAAAATGTCCAGTTCCTCTGGCAGAAAAACAGCCTCAAAAACATTAAAGATCCACCACCATATTTAACTGTGGACTTAAGGTACTTTTCCAAATGACTACCTCTCTGTATGCACCAAAACCACCTGTTTGATTGTGTTTATTGCAAAAAAAAAGCTCTATTTTGGTTTTATCTGACCATAGAACTCTATCCCATTTGAAGTTCCAGTAGTGTCTGACAAACTGAAGATGCATGTATTTGTTTTTGGATGAGAGTAGAGGCGTTTTTTTCTTTAAACTCTTCCAAACAACTTGTGGTGATGTAGGAGACTTCGGATTGTAGTTTTGAGACTTTCTGACCCCAAGACACAACTAACTTCTGCAGTTCTCCAGTTGTGATCCTTGGAGATTTTATGGCCACTCGCACGATCCTCTTCACTGCGCATTGAAACAATATAGACCCACGTCCATTTCCAGGTTGATTCCTAACCTTTACAGTTAACTGGAGCTTCCTAATTAAATAATAATAAATGGGCATTTTCAATGCTTGTGCTATTTTCTTATAGCCACTTCCCATTTTGTGAAGCTCAACAACCTTTTGCCTCACATCACAGTTATATTCCTTGGTCTTACCCATTGTTATGAATGACTAAGGGAAGTGTTACCTCATATTTATACCCTTTTAAACAGGAAGTCATGGTGGAACAATTTCCTGTTCCTAGTCACCCAGGTGTACTAAAAAAATGTAAAATATCAATGGGAATATACTACACATTTTTTTTTCATATGAATTCATAGGGGTGTCAATAATTGTTGCAGACCTATATTTAAAAAAGACATATTTTTTGGACAAACCTGTGTTGTGTTTGCAATTTTTTGATATTCATGAGGGCAGAGTATTTCTGTGAATTTTTTAACAAAAGATCAAAACATTAAACAATAAAGAAATTTTTCACAGTCTTCTTTGCTAATATTTACCAAGTGTGTCAATATTATTGGAGTATAATCAATAAATTGTACTGTTAAAATCAAATGATTAGTGGACTCAGGGAAAGGTGCAATATAACAATATGGCTGAAAATGGTAACATCAACAGGGTGTGATAAATGCAAAAATACTTGATTAAAGCTTATTTAATGAAAGCAATGTATTATTTAGCAAGATAAAGTGATATGTTGTAATAAGTTTTCAATTCATAATGATATATAACAAAAGTTAACTAGTGGAGGATGACATTTAAATATCAGAAATAAACCATGTTTGTATTTACATTAGAAGTCCTTACCTTCCAGCGGTTTCCACACTCATTGCACAGTACAAATGTGGTCATCGGTTCATCAGCACTCCGGGTTTGCACCTGTGCAAGATCACATTTATATTGAAGATATATTTTTACAGTGCTGTGAAAAAGTATTTGTAAGTATTTACCTGATTTCTTCTGATTTTGTGGAACTCATATAAAATAGTTTTGTTTTGTTTTTTGTTTGTATTTTTAGCAAAAAAAACAGTTATCGAGGAAGAAAAACTACTTGCCCCTTAAACAAAAAATCTGGTTGTGTCACTTTTAGCAGAACTAGGATTTACTCTTATGTTTTGGATCATTGTCTTGCTGCATAATCCAGTTGCCCTTGAGTTTCAATTTATGGACTGAAGACCAGACATTCTCATTTAGGATTTTCTGGTAGAGAGCAGAATTCATATTTCCCTCAATTATGGTAAATTGCTCAGGCCCTGAAGCAGCAAAGCATCCCCACACCACCACACTTCCACTACCATGCTTGACCATAGGTATGATGTTCGTTTTTTGTGTAATTCTGCATTTGGTTTATGCCAGATGTAACATGACCCCTGTCAGAAAACATTCTCCCAAAAGCTTTAAGGATCATTGATGTGTGTTTTGGCAAAATTCAGATGAGTCTTAATGTTCTTCTGGGTTAGCAGTGGTTTTCACCTCGCCACTCTTACATGAATGCCATTTTTACCCAGTGTCTTTCTGACAGTGGAGACATGAACATTGACCTTTATTGATGCAAGAGAGGCCTGTACAGTGGTGTGAAAAAGTGTTTGCCCCCTTCCTCATTTCCTGTTCCTTTGCATGTTTGTCACACT
>JAFFST010047234.1:10858-39639 GCA_022414735.1 Noturus placidus | reverse complement strand
TGTCCAGGGTGTACCCCGCCTTGTGCCCGATGCTTCCTGGGATAGGCTCCAGGTTCTCCGTGACCCTGAAAAGGAGTAAGCGGTTGAAGATGGATGGATGGATGAATATAATGTGATATAATAATTACATTTATAATTTAATAAACCATACTTGATGTATAATAATTAAATTGATATAATTCTATAAGAATTTCTTAGTCTCATCCTCACGCGGTTCTTGTTAATATTCATAACCGAGAATGTCTTCTCGCACAAGTATGTTGAGCCAAACAAGTTCAGCATTTTCTTAGCGAATGTTCGCATGTTAGCTTGTTGTAGCTATCATGTTGTAGTTAGCATGTTTCGTTTGGTAGTGCTTCTTGATATTGAATTCCTTGAAAACAGCCACAGTCTCACAGGCAAATTAGGCAAACTCAATTGTTCCGTATTTCAGTGAAAAAATACCCTAATTTCCACTTGTCCTATAAGCGCAGGCCCTCGCTGTCAACTTTCCTTTTTGTAGTTACAGTCGCCATTTTAATAATGTGCTGGAAAGGGTCACAGAAGGGTCACGCAGCAAGAGTGCAGCCAAAAGGCTACTGCCATCTTCTGGTGAAATATAAAATAGCTTTTTTTTTGTACGCGTGTATTTTATACTTTGGTCAATAGTGCTGGCGGGCCGCAAATTATTGATTTTATGACGGAGGCTGCGGGCCGGTGGAAATTTAACCGCGGGCCGCATTTGGCCCCCGGGCCGGACTTTGAACATGCCTGATGTAGATACACAATTCACCAAGATGTTTGTTGCAAATTATAAACGTTACGAACCAGTACTAATTGGTCCACTAAAGGTCAAATTCTCAGCGAACAATTGCACATAATTGATGAGCTTTTTTCATGAAATAAATATTGGCAAACATTTTAAATAATGGACCAAGCAATAAATCCAGTTCAAAGCAGTAACAGGAAAAGCAATGAAGAACAAATGAGAGAAAATTAGTATCAAATGGAGAGAAAAACAAGGCTGAGTAGAAAAAGAGCCAAGATGATGGCAAAAGATGAATCACAAGTAGAAAAAAACATATGCATATTCAGAAATACTATTAAAAACACATGACAACAAACAAATAAAAGATATAACAAATACAAATAACTTGGGAAAAGATAAAAGAAGAAATGTAAATGTATTTACATACAAATAAGTGTCATCCATGTTATTGAATTGCAACCTCTGTGTAGAACTGAATGTCCTCATAAAGGGTTTTAATTGCAAAATGAGGCAGATGCTCAATTATTGTGCACTTTGGAAGTTTTTATATGGGTTAGTGGGTGGATATTTATAGAAGCTGAGCTATGCAAGTGTGCTCCTGGGCTGTGTTTATTTTGCTTTTCAGTGAGGAAAAACCTTCGTTTCCAGAAACCTATGAAGTCCTTGGCCTAAGAGACACTAAACACTAAGTCCAGACAATGGTACACTGTTTGAGCAGACTGTGGGATACTCTGTAAGATAATGGACCATAAGTTCCGCTCCCTTCACTGGAAAAAGCCCACGTTTGAGATCACAGCCCCACCGCATATCGCTGCACATCCCTCAATGGCCTTTGCACACAAATCTGCTATTACAAGCTGCTATTACATACTAAGCTTATTCTCCCAGAAGGCATTGAACGAGGCATGTGTGGGGCATTACAATGACCAGCAGAGCACCTCTGTGGCCAAAAGCCCCACCTAAACATCTGGTCTTGAGCAGAACAGCACACAGCTTTCATCTGGCCTTGGGCAGCATGGGGGATGAGAAATGGGTGGATCGTCAGATACTGTAAATACAGACAGACTGAAAGAGCTCTCTGTTTTCTCTCTCTCTCTCTCTCTCTCTCTCATCACTCTACATGTATGCCACGTTTGCAGCAGAAGAGTAGCTATTACTGCCACTACTGTTGTTTTATATTGTATTTGTGGTATAACAATGACAATGACAATGATACTAATACAACAGTTGAAAGTTGCTATTTTCTTCCAACCCTAATCTAGAACCAGTTTTGTCAACCACCTTACATCAGCAACAAATGGTACCATTTGATATATGCAATTAGATGCCCTTCCTCAAATTAATGGAATAATTCAAATTTTTAATAAAAGAGAAGGAAGAGCATCTTCATCCCAAAAAGAACTGCACTGGGTCAGATATTATTCCAAAAACTGAATCATATTAATAAAAAAGAAATGGCCATAATATTATTACAGTCTTAATAGGAAGTCTATCACTTCTAGAGTGATCAATGCTAGCATTTATGATTTACTTCTTCATTCATGTTTCTTACTTGCTGCATTTCACTGGATGCTTGCCCTTGGCCCCTGACGGCCCATCTGCTTCCAGAGCGTTCTCTGTACACTCTGGCCTTCTGGGCTACCTAACACCAGCATGTGTTTGGTTTGGGAGTGCATAAGCTCAAAGGGGCACTGGGTCTTGGCCAAGCAGGCAATGGCTCTGCCCCCCTCATTGGGTAAACTCCAGTCTCCGTCTCAGACACTGCACCCATTCAGCTGCTCCACGTGCTGGAGATAAAGTTGGGATTGTTTGTCAGCGAGTCGCAATGCATGGAATGCAGAGCTCAGGTTCTCCCCTGGGAAATTGCATGGAAAAGTGAGACATTTTGCCTATCTGACTCTCTCTATCTCTTGGTGTCTTGCTCTGTATTTGTATCCCCCGCTGTCTTTCATCTTTACTTTCTACTTCTTTTCATTTCTTGCCCCTTTATTGTCTGTGCTGTTCAAGATGATCCATTTCCCATGTCAGGTAATCTACAGAGACAGAAGCTGTGACTAAAGTGAAATAACAGATCTCTGCCTTGTGTGCTATTCTGGGCTCCCTGCAGCACAAAACTTACTTCATTCTGCATAAGCTAACAGACACTTCATGCATTCTGTAGATCCTAAAGCTCATAGAGAAGGCTGAAATGGGATAGACATGGAGACACAGCATGACCTTTATAAAATATGTTATTGTCAGACGACTACCAAGTGGAACCCTAGTTCAGAATAAATGAAAATAAAATCCCTCCACTATATCTGATCATATAAATATAGCTATAGTCATGGACTAAGGTAGATGCACAGAAGAGCCAAGAACCATTGCCACAAGCTGTCAAGAATGTATTTGGTCCATCCCTTGATTCAGTACAGCAGGGACATGTGTTTTCCTTCAGCTCCTTCAGAATGATGTCACCTCATAAAAGTCATGTGATTACCCAAACAAACTTTAATTAAAAACACAACTGGTTTATTCTCTTGCCCTGAGAATAGCTAGTGGATTAAGGTGGCTTAGGCTATGAGCATTTCATGCAGGACTAGTCACCTTGGATATTTAACGAACTGTTATGGAAGCATTCATTACAACTGCTTTGCAGTGATCATGGTGTGCATTGGTGAATGGGTTTGGGGATGGAGGGTGTCCTATCTTGGACCCCTACCATTTAAAATGGACATTTTCTGCCTTCAGTTTTGTTTCTAATAAGTCAAAAGCATGCTCAATTGGGTTGAGGTCATCGGACATTTAAAAACATTTAATGCCTTTGCGTTAAGAAGCTCTTGGTTACTTTCACAGTATGTTTTCGGTCATTATTCAGCTTTACTGTGAAGAGCTGTCCTATCAGTTTTGGAGAAATTCACAATCTGAGCAGAAAGTACAGCTCTATACACTACTTCTATTAGCAATCACATCATCAGTAAACACCAGTGACCCAGTACCACTGCCAGTCATAAATGCCGTACTGCTCAGGCTTTTTTATTTAATGTTATTTATTACTTTTTTTTTTTTTTAAGATTTTTAGCAGTCTAATCTGTTACTATTGGTTTGTATCTTGATTTAAACTGTCTGTATTCACACTTCGGCAGTGATACACCTATCTCCTCCGGAGAGTTCTTGCCTTAACTCTCCACTTAAGTTGTCTTCCATGGCTTTCCAGGCCTTTTGGTGATGCTGAGCTGGCCAATACATTCCTTCTTTTTAATAATGTACAAAATTACTGATTTGGCCACTCCTAGTTTCTGTTATCTCTCTGATAGGTCTGTTTTTTCAGCCTAATGATGGCTTCATTCGCTTGCATCACTTGCACCGCATACTGGAAGAGCCCATGAACAACTTCCAAATGCAAATTCAACACTTGGAATCAATTCCAGATCTTTTATCTCCTTAATTTGTCATGAAATAATGATGAAACAGGCCACATTTGGTAATGATACTGCTTATCAGTCAGTTGTCCAACTACATTTGAGCCTGTGAAAATGGAGGGACTCTGTAAAAATGTCTTTAATTCCTAAACAATTAATGCAATTATTGTTAAACCCCTTGAATTAAATCTGAAAGGCTACACTTAAATTACATCTTGATTGCTTCATTTCAAATTTATTGTTTCACTGTCCAAATACTTATGTACCTTAAAGTAAACTTTGAGCAAATTGTTATGGCTTATATGCTGTTAGATTCCCTTTTGTTTTGTACCCTAGTGAAAGACTGCCGTGGTCAGAATAATATGTCAAGAAGTATGCATTAAACTTGAATAAACATAGACAAAAGAATCTGGGCTGGAAAAATAGTGTTTATAGTGTATTAATAGTAATAACAGAAATGTCATGCAGAAACAGTACTTTTAAGTATTCTGTGGCTCCAGTCAGTCTGCTAATTGGGTGAGTATATTTAGTTACTTATCTAGTAACAAGACACCTAACACCAGAGAAAGAGTGGCCAAGTGCACCTCCTCCATCTCAACCATCTGACAGCAGCTGCTTCTTTCTTGACCCTCAAATACACCTCCATGGACTACCACATGGGCCAAAAATAAAGCACAAAATGGTAGGTCATATATGTAACCACTGGTCTACGACTAAGTGAAGGACTGCCAGAGTTGTTTCCATCCAGAACTATTGCAGTTTTGTGCTTGCTTCATAGCCAAATACTAATAGCAATATTTTCCCCTTAGAACCATGACCTCACGTGTAGTTTGTGTTTCACCACTTGCATCGGTATGTACAACATAAAGAATGTGAACTGTTTTAATAATACATCTGTGTCACTCAAATCAAGAATGGGGTAGACTTAGCCTCCTTTTTTTAGGAATCAGTAATTTCTATTGCCTGTTTCTCTAGCAGTGACTTCACATCCACAGTCAATCAAGCCAAATTGACTTTGCTGTTGCACTGCTGTAGGTTGACCCCAGTGTTTGGTGGTGGTGAACAGCAAAACTGAAATTATAGCCTATTGACAGTGGGCTCAATAGCCACATTGACCTTATGATTTGGTACTCCAATACTTTAATTGCAGAGGGTTAAACTACCACACTATTGAATGTGTGGTTATGGTGAATCACGCTTTGGCAGTTTAGTCCATCCTTGTCCTGACATGACCCTGCTTTTGTGTTCTGATCCACTGCCATAGTACCAATGTGGTGTATGTTGAATCCTGCATAACTCCTTCCATCCCCAGTTGCAGACTTTGAAATTCACTTCTACAAAAATAACATGAGCTTGGTTCAGGGCACCCAATTGTAGCCTACTATACCAAATGTTTAGTTCATTTTTCAACCAAGGAGAGATGATCATCCAGTACTTCCTGAACCTTTGTGCCTGTCAGCCAAAGAGTGGACTGTTCTTTTTACCAGCTTCTGGTGATGGCATTTGAGTTAATCTTGTTTGTGCCAATAGACCCATTGATTTCCCATGCACATGGCTATGAGCACTGTCCATGGCTTGGAGCATTGTCATATGCCTTTGCCTTTAGGAAAACACTGAATCTGCTATGTGGGAATCATCTCTTTGGGAACAATAGCAAATGCTCTGTAGTATAAGCCAGTTGGTATTAGCACAGACATTAAGACCACTAGGTCTTGCTACAGAGATTTGCACCACAAAGTGCTTCATACCACTAGTGAGGCCAATGGCCTCTCTACTAGTGCCAATGATTTTAGCTTTATGTTTTCCACATTATCCATTATACATGCACTCATACCGGGTCACAGATTCCCTGCACTGTCTAAGAGTTCTTTTATTAAACTAGTACACTGTGTAATAGCTCAGCCACATGATTGGGCTGATATACCACAAAATGTATTAGACATTTGATCCACTGCCTTAGGTGGAGGATAAAGCTGTAGTTTGGCCAAGGCGGCCTTGATGCTGTGTGTTCTGGGGTTACACTCTGACCTTCAAAGTGTACTTTTAGTGGGCTATCAGCAGTCTCTTCCAAGCTTAGAGAATGAGAGGAAGTCATTGAAAGGGCATCAGGGCATGTCTCTACCTGCTAGACAGCTGTACTAACCTCTACCAAGCTCTACATTTCACTATCAGCTCTTGTATTTGGCCCATGCCCACTGTAGCACTTCTACTCTGTGTTCCAATGCACTAACATTGCTCATTCTTTCCACTACACAAGCCTGAGCAGCTGAACTGTCTATTGGCTACTCTTCATCCTTTAATTGCACCACAGAGGGGCTTGACTTTTTCATTCCTAGTGGGCCTTGCAGTCACATTGGATGCCCTAATTGAAATAATTGAAATGCCTAACAGCTTTCAGGTATTTATTATGGCGATGTATAAGAGCGAAGAACAAAGAGTGCAATGTCAAGATTTTAAAAGTAGATTGGTATGGAAATAACTGGAAAAACTGGTTCGATGAAAATGAACAAGTTCAGTGTTCTTCAGTGTTTTTCAGTGAAATCGGAGTCACCAGATCTGAATCTAGTAGCACACCTTTTGGATGTGGTAGAGTGTGTGATTCACAGCATGAAAGTGCGCCTGAAAAATCAGCAGGAATTGTGTGATGCGGTCATGTCAACATGGGCCAGAATCTCAAAGGAATGTTTCCAACATCTTGTGGAATCCATGCAATGAAGCATTTAAACTGTTTTAAGAGCAAACGTAGGCCATATCCAGTATTAGCATAGTCATCTTAATAAAGTACTCAGTGAGTGTACGTGCCATCAAGGGAATCCCCAAGCATATGAACAAATTTTGCGTGTCTAAGAGAGAGATGCATTTTAATCTTACAACTGTATTGTCATAATGTTAAAAGAGATGGTCTAAGTCAGTCGCACATCTATTACTTTTCCTAGGCTTATTGCCAGTAGCAGAGATCAAATATTCCACTGCTGATTTAAACTGCTGCAGGTTTTATAACTCAGTGGAATGTCCACTGCCCCAGACTAGCATTTTGCCAGAAGTTCAGTGAGTCAGTGAAAAACTTATTTGCCTATTAAAAGCACACATTAAAACATAATTTGATTTAATGTGGAACTCCTGAAACATTGCTGTGGTATGCGGTGCCTGTCTGTCCAAACAAGACTTAGTTGGAAATAGTTGAACAGTTCGAATATAAGGCACATATATAACTTTATAAACATAATTGTAATATAAATCTTGTGTTTGACATTTTATTGCTTTATGTATGAATTTACATTTTAATAATATAATAATTACTAATAATAATAATAATAATAATAATTTATATAGCGCTTTTTACAATGGACATTGTCTGAAAGCAGCTTTACAGAAATATCATTTTACATTTACAAGCGACTTACAACACACACACCAATGGTAGCAGAGCTGCATGCAAGGTGCTAGCTTGCCATTGGGGACAACTTAGGGTTCAGTGTCTTGTCCAAGGACACTTCGGCATGGGATCACCCGGGCCGGGATTCGAACCGCCAACCCCACGATAGTGGATTAGTGGACAACCCACTCTACAGACTGAGACACAGCCACAGCCTTTTACTGGCTGATCATGTATTAAGGTAATCACAAGAATCCCTTATTTATTACACAATAAGTTATTATAAATGTGTGTGTTCAGTCATGCACAAGCTCACAAGGATAAACCTGACTATCTGCAAACAGTGACAATAGGATTACATTATGTATAAACTTCAGAATTATCCATTCCAGACATGGAGTCAGTAATCTAATTTTTTTTTCTTTTTTTAATCCCTGACTATGAAATTCCATCTTGAGTTTGCTAAACAGAGATTACATGTGTGATCAGAGTATGCCAAAGGAAAAGAGATTAAATGGCCTGTATGGCTTCGCATAATGTCAGACATGCTGGCAAGAAGCGTTGCAGCTCTGCCCTTTAAAGGAAAAGATCAGAAAGAATGTACATGTTTTAACATGTAAGCCAACTATATTGTCCATATTTAAATTCTCTTAATAGCTTTCCAGAAACTTCACTGTATAAAGGAAGGCAACTAAAATATATTTTTTATATCATATTCATAATTACACAATAACCAGTAAATAGGAGATGTGCATATTACAAGTCAATAGCTTCATTGCTTATATGCCTGTAAACTGGACATCTATTCATCCATTCTTACCTCAAAATATGAGTCATATGTATACCAATTTTCTAGCTAGATTTAGCAAGCCAATCATGTGCTATATTATCAGTCTCAATTCAGTAACCCCCTCAAGGAGACAATCTTAGCTAACATAAGTATAGCATCTATTTTCAGGTAATTTGATTCAGATTCCAGCAGAAACATGGGTAGAGGAACAAAAAGGCCATTGTAGGTAGCTTTAGTGTCAGACTAGAAAGAGAAGTCATTGTGCTTTAGAAAGGATCCTTATGTTTCATGCACCGGAACTGTAACGGAACCATCACCTGAGCTAAAGCATGCCACATAGTCAGCCCATAACTTTCAGTTCAGTATACATAGCTTATACAAGTTGCAGTTGTTGAGAAATGTTACATTGCTTTAGTTTGAAAAATTAACCATATCAGGGACACTTTCGGATGGATTTTGGTAGTTATTTTTTTTTAATCACATGAAAATACATGCTTCTATCCCTGAAAATATAGGATACAGGAAATCATGAGAGCACAAAGTTCTCATCTTTTTGTACATGGATTTTGTTTTAGGCACTTGGAATTGCTTTAAACATTCCCTTCTTTAAAAAAAAATGCCTTTGGTCCTTTAAACAGAAGAAAACAGATTGATTGAACCACAGCCAGGCATAAGTAAAAAGTTATCTTTTTAACATCACCTAAAAAAAATTTGCAGATCCAAGACATAATTGCTACATTTGAAAAAGACCAACTGTCCTGTATCCAGTCAACAAAATGAATTTCTGTGAGTGCAAAAGAATATGCAATAGGATTGGCTCATGTCAGACATACAGCAGTCTACTTCACTCATTTTACTGAAAAATAATTTCAGGATGCCATTGCTTATAATCTCATTTCCATTGAGGAGACTAAAACAAGAAGGGAATTTACTGTGCACCCATATTACACCACCAGAAGTTGGGTGGGACAGCTATCCAGTTCAAGGTTTTTTTTTTATATGGTTCTCTCTCTTTTGAAGCTCTTTGGGTCATTTGCAGGGCAGCCAAGTCTGGTAAGAGTTAGTGCAGGGGTGAACCAGTGGCTGCACATGAGCTATGTAGTAGTTACTGAAGTTTATATCCCGTACATAAGGAGCAGGCTGGTAGTAACACGTGGTGACAGTGGGTATAGCATTCTGTTCGGCAAGCACCCGCAGTGCCAACATGGAGATAAGGTTCAATGTCTGACGTCTCTCATGGCCCATCAGGCACACAGTACTCTCATTAACCACATGGTAGAGTGTGGTGAGGCAGCTGTAGCGCTTGTGCTCCATGCCCACAAAGTGGTTCTGCAGGTAGGCCTCCAGCTTCCTCTGCTGCTCTCCGATGTCTGGAAAGTCAATGAAGAACCGGGAGCACATGTAGCGCTGGAGTGATTTCATCTCAGCCTCTGACTTGGGCTGGAAACCCCGCACCAGGAGGTGGCAGTATTTTAAAAGTCCACCACCCCGGATCTCCTCTGGGCTGCGTGTAGCAATGATTTTATGATGAAGGTGGACAAGAGCTTCCTGAAAGTCACCGTACATGCTTTCCCCCAACACAGTGGGGTGGAAGCTCTCAGACATTGGCGTCTCAGAGCAGCGATCGAAGAGCAGCAGTGAATCCAGACCAATCTGAAACGAGTCCACGCTGAACTCAAACTGGCGCCTCAGAGAATCCACAAACTTGAGCTCCACGTTCTTGCCTGTGTTGTTGGACAGAGATATGAGACTCCAGCGGTCTGAATCATTGCACACCTTCACCAACTTCTGCACATAGGCCTCTTTCAGAGTGAGAGCATTGATGCGCTCTTTGCTGACGCCCTCAGGCAAGAAGTCTAGCAGACAGTCCAGAACCACATCTTTAACCAGATGGAATGCCTGGTCATCAGACAGTGATATGCCAAAAATTAGGTCCAAGTCCTTGTATCCAAGTCCCGTGTCCTGGTGCAGAATGTGACTGGCAGCAGAACCATTCAATCTCACATCCCGCACAGTGATGCCTCGCTCCTCAAGTCGTGTTCGCACAACCTAGAAACACAAAGACAAATTTTGAAAAATTTGTACTTGGTGAACTTAACTAGCCAACCTGAAACCACATGAAGCATTTTTAATACAAACTGATTCTAGCAATTTACCAATCATCTCAATGCTATCATATAAAACAACCCTATTCTATTAGTTTATTTGGTCCACTTTTTTTTTTTTGCAACCTTGACTGCCACTCTTACAGATTTCAAACATTTCCTGAAGTCGCTGAATCCGACTTCATAGGAGAGCGGTAACTGTAAGGTAAATGTTACCTTAGATAAACAGGTTTACTTACTAAACTTGCAAATATACCCACTGAATTAGATAATTATTTTAGTTTACATTTAGCAAGAAAGCAAACATTTCTCAAAATAGTTTGAGCAAGCAGTTTCCAATTAGTGAAATGATTTGCTACCATTTGTTCTGATCAATTTTATATGATATTGTAATGTGAATGAATGGGAAGCCTTTGTAAATGCTGAAATACTGCGAGGTACTATTTATAGAGTCATAGGTTAATGAGCTAAACCTGTCTATGACCTCGAGTGTTTAAGGTCATCACAAGTAGTTCTGTGTTCCCTTCCTCCACAAGGGTCAGTGGTCATTCAACCCACAGAAAATCTAATTCACTGTGTGTTAAATTACAACACATTACATTTTCATCTTGAAATGCAGTATACCTACAATATAATACTATTTATTCAATTTCCATAAGAGAACCAAGCCATGACTGATGATACGGCCTTTATGTAGTCAACTTAAACGTTCCCTCAGATAGGCTGATTTAATATGAGAGTGGAGAGCAGGGAAGAAACTGTGAGGGGCCAAAAGTTTTACATAAAAGTTATAGACCCTGACCTGCAGCTGACTCAACTGAATCAAAATAGCCTACCTGTGACTTGAGTGGTATTAAACAAAGCAAGTTATAAAACCCAGACTTATTTGAAATAGCCTCACTTAAATTAGTTATGGCCACTCCACACTCAGTGTGTTCCATGAGCAAAATTCAAGTGAGACATGTTCTGCTTATTCAAGTAAAAATGTAATAATTGAGGATAATATGCACACACACTAAGTTGGAACAGCCCTAACGGTCTATTTCAGTAACAGCTAAATGTCTGTTAAAGACTGCCAAGAAAGAGCACCTTTTTTGTCAAGCTGAGATTAAATATTAGAACACCTAATTACATAATCATCCATATGTAAGTATTAAAAACTGTCTCATGAACTGAGAATATGTATGAGATATAACCTATCTATTGTTTCTCATATCTATGTTTAACATCATGTGGCTTGTCCAGTAGAAGTGATCAAGCTGCTAAGCTAAGCTTCACTATTTACCTAACAGAGTGTGTTTGTCCAAATACCCATGTTGTCATAGTAACCAAGCAACGATGGCTTAAGATTAGTTTCCTTTTGTGGAACTAAACTTGCTGGATATTAGCCAGGCTTGTTTAAATAAGAGTAAGCATTCTTTGTGGAATACACCATGTGGGTGAAAAGTAATGTGTGAACCTGTGTAACTACTCTGTTGGATTAGCATTAGTCAAGTAAAAAAACAAACACTAACTCAATTCAGTCAGATCATTACCCTACTATTTATAAATATTAGGTTAGGCTGAGACTTTGGAGCTCAGTAGTTTGCAATCTGCAGAAAATCTGCAATTTGAAATGTAACAATTGAAACAAATAAGAAAAGCTAATATGAAACCATTATATATTGATATTCAAGAGCACAGTAGTGCAGAACCTAGTATACACACTTAAACTTTTATCCTGCATACTTTACCTTGTATACTTCTACAGTCACAATGTGTAATGTTACATAAACCTGAGAAACTGCAACTCTAAAATCCAGGACCATACAGGTGCATCTCAAAAATTGGAATATCGTGGCGGAGTTTATTTAGTCTGTAATCTAATTTAAAAAAGTGGAACTTTCATAAATTCAAGATTCATTACACAAAGTTAAATATTTCAAGTTTCAATTTTGATGATTATGGCTTACAGCTCACAAAAATCCAGTATCTCAAAATATTAGAATAAAGAATTTATAATACAGAAACGTCGACCTTCTGAAAAGTATGTTAATTTATGCACTGAATATTTGTTCAGGACTTCTTTTGCATGAATTACTGCTTCAATGCGGCATGGCGGCGATGTGGCACTGCTGAGGTGTTCTGGAAGACCAGGTTGCTTTGATAGCAGCCTTCAGCTTATCTGTACTGTTGGGTTTGGTGACTTTCATAGATTCTCTATGGAGTTCAGGCGAGTTGCTGGCCAATCAAGCACAGTAATACCCTGATCAGCAAACCAGTTACTAGTAGTTTTGGCACTGTGGGCAGGTGTCAAGTCATGCTGGAAAAGAAAATCAGCATCTCAGTAAAGCTCGTCAGCAGATTGAAGCATGAAGTGCTCCAAAATCTCCTGGTAGATGCTGCATTGACTCACGACTTGAGAAAACATAGTGGACCAACACCAACAGATGACATGGCACCCAAAATAATCACTGACTGTGGAAACTTCAAACTGGACTTCAAGCAACTTGGATTCTGTTCCTCTTCTCTCTTCCTCCAGACTCTGGGACCTTGAATCTGACAATTCTACCATGAACACCTCTGCTTAAGAACAGGAGTATAATTATTGATGTAAAGCCACAATGACATAATTACATAGTATCTTTTTTGTCCTTAAAACATGGATACATTTCAGTCAAATGCAATTGTATAATTACATAAAAGCTATAATTGAGAAGACACCTAACCAGTAAAAAACAAAAAGGTAAGCCCTAAGCGATAAAAAATGTGCGCATGTGTCTGTGTTGTCCAAGCTGATCATTCTTTAAGTTTTATGTTTCATTTCCTAGTTGCAGAAGGTGCTTAAGGAAACTAGTTAGTGTAAGCTTCCTTATATGATTCTTGATATGTTAAAAGCTATCTGGATTTGAGAAGTTCAAGCAAAGCTTGACTAACCTGTGTTAATATGGCACAAATATGTGGGTCTGCAATGGCTTCAAATGGATGGTGCCTTTAAAAAACACCACATCACTAGAACATCCACTATATTTTTAACAGTCTATTTTAAATAAGTCTACTAGCCAGTCACTTTCATTAAGTGGTTAGGGTTATTAACTGGAAAGAAATTTGATTATGGTCCCAGAACTAACATAGGGTACATTTGGAGTATATGTAGGGTACATGTAAACTGTACATGTAAACATCAAAACATGTTTTTCTTATACACATAAATAAGATACAGTAGAAACAAGGGTCTCCTAGGTTTCAGAAGGACTTGCAGGATTGCCCTGACTGACATAAAGATTCTCTGTGAGGGACTCATGCCAGACTGATGTCCCAAGGGGGCAGGTGGGGGTGGAAAATGGGGGGAGGGGCGAATGGGGGTGGGGAGGTTAAAGAAACACCTGAGTCATTAATATAGCAGTTTAATCAGCTAAGCAAGACTCAAGGGGCAAAGGCTAAAAATGTTTTGCTTATCCAATACTTGAACCGTTAAGACTTGCACACTGTGCACACACAGCATACAACCTAAACTTTAGTGGAAGTTAGTGATCAATCCCTATTTTTCCCTAAAATTTATGAAATTAGGCCTCTGTGTAGGCCTAATCAGTGGATATGAAATATTAAATGGCAAATAAAACATCTTTGTTCTACACTATAAAAAACATGTTAGTGATTGGAGGCCTGATTAAGAAATGGAAATGAAAAGACTGCACTTTGGACTACACGAAAATTACAACGATTTACATTTAGCCTACTCTAGGTTTTGTAGTAAACACACACAGAGAGAGAGTGAGAGAGATAGTGAGAGAGAGAGAGAGAGAGAGAGAGAGAGAGAGAGAGAGAGAGAGAGAGAGAGAGTGAGAGAGATAGTGAGAGAGTGAGAGAGTGAGTGAGTGAGAGAGAGCGAGTGAGAGAGAGTGCGTGTGAGTGAGAGAGAGAGAGAGAGAGAGAGAGAGTGCGTGTGAGTGAGTGAGAGAGAGTGAGTGAGTGAGAGAGCGAGAGAGAGAGCGCGTGTGAGTGAGAGAGAGAGTGCGTGTGAGTGAGAGAGAGAGTGCGTGTGAGTGAGTGAGTGAGTGCGTGTGAGTGAGAGAGAGAGTGCGTGTGAGTGAGAGAGAGAGTGCGTGTGAGTGAGTGAGTGAGTGAGTGAGTGAGTGAGTGAGTGAGAGAGAGCGAGTGAGAGAGAGAGTGAGTGAGAGTGCGTGTGAGAGAGTGAGAGAGAGTGAGTGAGTGAGTGAGAGAGAGCGAGAGAGAGAGAGTGCGTGTGAGTGAGTGAGTGAGTGAGTGAGTGAGTGAGTGAGTGAGTGAGTGAGTGAGTGAGTGAAAGTGCGAGACTAACAAATATTACATCAAGGCCATAAAGGTCTGTGGTTTTACCTGGACGATTTGTCGGGGTTGAACAGAAAGTGTCGGGAAGTTTCCACGTCCGTGAATAGGGACCGGTTCACCAAGAATAGAGTCCAAACGCTGCACCTGCTCCCAAGACAAGACACAGAATCGCCGAGTTTGCTCCGACGTGTCACCGACTGACATGGCCATGAGAGACAGAAGTAAACAGCCGGGGGGAAATATTCAGCTCCCTAAAAGATGTCGGCGTCTACCAAGCGCAGAACAGGATACAGCAACAAAAAACAACAACAACAAAAAAAAAAAAACAGTTCACTTACAGTTAACGTAAAGTCTTAAAGTCTAAAAACTGATTAACTTTGATATATCTTAATCTCAAAAATGTGTATCGGTTGCTTGTAAAAGTTTCGACGTCTTCAGCACGTTTTTTCGTTAGATATAAATTCACCGCACGTACTTTCTAATTCGTGACTTGTCCGAACCGCTTTGCGCTGTCTGAACCATTTATAGTCTTCATATTTGCATAAATTCGCTGATTGGACGATGGTTCATGAATTATTCATGAGCTACTCTTCGTTACGGAAATTTCTTTTGGAGTTGTTTGGTGCGTGTGGACACGCCCACTGTCACTTGGAGCGGGTTTTAAAGCATCAGAGAGACGTCACCTCTGGAGTTACATAAAAAGAACTTTCTGTCAAATAGAGCTCCAATGCTTTTTAGAATGATGTGAATGAAAATGATTAAGAAGGAAAAGACAGAATTAAAGGGTGTATATTCTATAACCTTATGTGTCTAATAATAATAATAACAACAACAACAACAACAACAACAATTATAATAACTCTGCAACCTAAATTAATAGATAAAATATTACTTCATCACGATTAGTAATTACTGAAAGACAAAGTAACATTTAGCTATTTCTGTCTTTTCTACTGTTTTGAAATGATACAATAATTTACACCACCATTCCCCTTTACTTTTGCCGGTGTGTGTGTGTGTGTGTGTGTGTGTGTGTGTGTGCGGGCGCGCGCGCGCGTGCGTGTGTGTATACCAATCTTTAATTGCAATCTTTGATTGCTCCTGCTGTTGGTTGGAAAGTTATGAACTTGATGAGCTGTCCTATTTTTCAAGTACATGTACTTGAGTGTGTTGTCTTTAAGTCAGTTTGATTTGAATAAGTTTTACAGAGAGTGATAAGCTATGGGTGGAAAGACATGGCTTTTTCCACTCAAGATAAATTATCATGTGTATGTTTCCATTGTGAATTTTCTTGTGTGCACTGGCTCTTTTGGTCAAAGTTTTTATTCTTCCTTTAAACAGCAAAACAATTGTTAAATCCACATCAGTACCGAGTGTATATTATCAGTGCAAGGGAGTTACTGGCTACCAAATGATAATAAAGGCGACATTATCCTTTAACTCAACATGACCTTATACATGAGTACATATTTTATTTTATATTAATGTTAATGTTTTTTCTTTCAAAGTTTCACTGGAGAAAGTTAATTTAGCCTTCAGAACAAAAGCACTGCATAATGATTGAATTTCCTCTGTAACATGTTGCAGGATGCAAGTCAGGGCACATGTTTCGTAGAGACAAAACCAGATTTATATAAACTACAACTAAGAGTCTGCTGTTACAAATGATAACCTAAATATATAAATAATAACAGGATATAATTTGCAGGTGCCACATATTATTAAATGTCCTCAATACAACTTAATGCAGCTGTACGTGTTATATCTACATACAGTGGCTTCCCACTGTGTAGTGTTCCCTCGATATAGTGCTTCCCACTGAAAATCCCAGCAAGCATTTCAGAAGCTGCCCTTGATTTTTTTAGATTGCTTATAATTGTATTGATTATGCACTAGTGTGTTTAACTATGAGTATTCTCATTAAAATGTCTTTTTGTGTAGTGGATAATAAGGACTAATAATAAGTGGATAATAATCACTTTTTGTGTAGTGGATAATAAGGACATACTTGACTGTTACTTAAAATAATAATAATAATAATAATAATTTATCAATTTGTATAGCGCTTTTTACAATGGTACATTGTCTCAAAGCAGCTTTACAGAAATATCATTTTACATTTACAAGCGACTTACTAATGAGAGCACATTCACACACCAATGGTAGCAGAGCTGCCATGCAAGGTGCTAGCTTGACATTGGGGGCAACTTAGGGTTCAGTGTCTTGCCCAAGGACACTTCGGCATCGGATCACCCGGGCCGGGATTCGAGCCGCTAACCCCACGGTTAGTGGATTAGTGGACAACCCGCTCTACCGACTGAGCCACAGCCGCCCTAACTTAAAACTGTTACATATTAAGGTAAAAGAAAATCCTATATGATGAGTTATTAGTGAACGGAGAGATTAAACAGATAATTGGCAAACAAGCTGTTTTTATAAATGTTTAATCTAGGGCAGATTGTCTTCACACACCATGGTGTTAACCAATTTCAGCTGGTAACAGCATCCTTTGGTTGCCAGGCAGTGTGGAATAAGCGGCCCTCATCAGTCGCCTGTACAGCTGGATATACGCAGCACCTTCGTCAGAGATCTATTTAAAAAACTGCCATGTGGCAAGCAACCAGTGTGAGAGAAAAACCCATGGACTGGGCTGAGCTAGAGCACATATTAAAGACAACAAAAAGGACACACTTGGAATTTTCAACCCATCATAAAGTACTCTTCATAAAAATATTTAGTAACTGGACTTAATGCTCACAACTGGGGCATTTAATCTTAAAATATTTTCCATCCAGCCAGTAAGAAGCATTTTTTTCAGTAAACAAAACAACGTGCTTACATTTGAAGTAAACAAAAGGTTATCTCAGGTTATTTCTCTTTGTGAGTCTAGTGGGTGGGTATAGATTCACCATTATTTGATCATGACTTATTCAAAGCTAACAAAGCATTCAAGGATTACAGCTTGAAGTCACAAACATTCTTACCTAAATTTTACAGTAATCCATGTCCTAATCCTCTAATCCATGAAACCACCAACCTTATCAGATGAACAGATATTATTACAAAATGTTGATACAATGATCTATAAAGCTATTATTTCAATAAGTTGGTATGCAGTGAAACACATTATTGATTACTGTATTTGACTGCACATTATTGTAATTACCTATCAGGTGGTTTAGACAACTGCAAGAACTCATAGCTTTGAAGTGGAGAAATGTCTGATGGTTGATATCATGGTGCCAAAGAAAATGGAAACAGCAATGACTAAACAGAGCTGTATGTAATGAGAGTGGCTCTGCTTCAAACTCATCTACAAGTGGCATTAAAACAGAGCATGAGCTTAGTGTGTTGTGCAATATGACTTAGAACAGACAAAGTTCTTCATTACTGTGAGGTTTAAATCATTTTTACCAGTTATGATGGTGTGATGACTCAGGAAACTATTTCTTCCATGAGACTGGAAAAAGGAAAAGTAAGTGACTCAACAAGACTAAGTTGTAAACACATAGTTTATGGCAGAGGCTCATTAGTTTGTGACACCCAAATGTGTGGCACACATGCATTTCTGTTTAAACTAAAATTACATTTTATATAAAAACAAAATACTTTACAATACTGTAATAATACCAACTACATACATGGAGACCCAATTTCCTCTAAAAAGCCTTCAGTATGTCAGTAACTTATAAGTAACTACTGTATACCATGACTAAGCAGGAATGAATGACTAGTACTGTGATAACACTTCTGTCTCTAACATTAACTACTAATGAATACTAGAGATTTACTGATAATTACAGTATAGTAATAATGAAGTAATGGTTTGGTAATTCAGCCTGAAATGTGTTATATATCTTCTCGAGAACTACTAGCTAACTAGTCATTAGTAATGTGTTTCATGTGATTGACTTAACAATACTGTTCCAGATCATCATTCCTAGGGAAGGACACAGTAACCTTTCAGTCATTAACTCCTTAGGAATTATGCAGTAACACTTCAGTCATTATCTAACATCCAAATTACTTATATTGTTTCCTTAACATTTGGAAACAATATCTCAGAGACTATGGAAATAAGACACATACGCAGAGTTATGTGATTCTGATTTGTTATTATTCAGAAGGAACACGGACAGACTTGTGAGGTTGTGACTTGTGACAGAATGTTGTGAGGAAAGATAGTATCTATTCTACTAGACATTAATGTTTTAGTGTTTTATCATTTGTAAGCATTTTTTAATACATATGACACTATACAAATCTTCAAGAAAGGCTCAGAAAGGACAGTGGTGAATACAGGGTCTGTTCACTTCTGCCTTCTCTGAGCACTTTTCATGTTTATAATGTCCAAGGATTAAAAAACATTTATACTGGACTTAATGACCTATAAGAGTAATTACCTAATATTTCTTTGTAGTACATAGTAGTGTCTTAGGTGTTAATGTACCACTCATTCATTCCTCATTAATCCCTGCAAAGTTACCTATGAGTTATTGAACTTTTTCTTAATCCTAGTCTTAAACCCGAGGTTAATCTATAGTCACATGCATGTTTTTTCGTTTAATTGGAACACTTTGATGTAACAGGGTTACTGAATAAACTAATTTAAAATGCATTACAAGACAATACAATAATTTGCTCATGAATTAATAATCAGTGTTGTTTACAACAAGGTAGATTCTCTTCTTTGATTTGGTGAGCTCACAAGAGTGGGACTTCATAGCAGGGTACACAAAATAGAGCTGTTCAAAACAAGACAATTTAATTATTTATTACTTCTTTCATTTCAAAATAAAGCTCACCAAAAAGTGGAAATAATCTCATTAGTCAAGACAGCCCTGCTGTAAACAGTAGCAGTGTGTACAAGATAAACTGTGTGTATCTTATTTTAGGTCTTAAGATTTCCTGTGCTTTGTACAGATATTATCCATGCTCAAATATTTTAGTTGTATACTGTCAATATTAGTTGTATACTGCCTTGAATGAGAAAATGTTGAATGCACACTTGTTTCTTGTCAAACGTTTGCTAAATACAGTTGTGTTATAATTCACACCTAGGCTTTTGTCATGGTTTCATATATCATTGCACTTTGGGCTTCAGTATAGCTCATTTGTTCTACACATTAGTGTGTGCTTTGGCTCTGGAGCATCTTGTTTCTCTACAGCCACACAATTCTAATGCACCTCTTCATATAGTTTATAAAACTGACAATTGTGTCATCTATTACTGTATTCAGATATATATTTATATTTGAACCAAATTAAGTTTAAACAAAAATACAAGTAGGGCCTAATATCAATAACCCTTAAAAATAACAAACAGTCGTGGAAATTTCTATGGGAACACCATTGTTTGGATGACGTCAATGCAGCAGGATTTTCCTTACTGAAGTGCATACAGGCTACCTGTTCTGGTTAGCATCTGATAAGATGCAGGAACTCTTATTTGCTGTCTGACTGACTCAGCTCAATCTTTGGAACAGACGTATATAAACTGAGCCCTATCTCTGACGCAAATACATAGTCCTCAGTGCCTGTTCACTGAGATGCCTTACAGCGGCAGGCAAACAATGAAAAGGTTTGCTCTCCTCAGTGAAGCACCCACTGAGAAACCGGAAAGAGCTCTGTTTATAGGAGACTCTATCTTAAGGCGTGTGAAATTAGGGTCTTAGGCAAGCACAGGTTTTCAAAGATAGTTATTCATGTAGGAGCTAATGACATATTCCTTCATCAGTCACAGGTTACAAGAATAACATTATAAAGGGGTGTAAATTAGTGAAGGTGATGTCTGATGCAGTAGTATGCTCTGGCTCCATTCCAATGCAGCATGGCTATGTTGCTTACAGAAGTTTATGGTTACTGAACTGCTGGATATCCAGGTGTTAATTGGATAAATTGATAATTGGAGTAATTTTGAGGGCAAGGCTGACCTGTTAGGGCAGGATGGTATCATCCCATTCAGGAAGGTGCTGCTCTAATTTTTGCAGCATAGTCTCAGAACAGCATAGTCTCAGAACAGGCCAAGTTAATCGTTAACAATCCATAACCAAGGCCAGGGAGCAAACAAGCAGGCTAAACAGACCGTCTGCTAGCTGCACTAAGTCGTCACCTAGCTTCCACAATTTCGAGACTTTGTCTGTTCCCTGAGCTAAACAAAAATAGAAATATTCAGAAAGGTTTTTTTAGTAACTTATTAACATAAAAATGTAACATAAATTTAGATCATACTGAATGCACAGCCTTCACCTTTGATCTGAAGCTAGGACTATTAAGTATGAAATCTCTTACATCTAAAGCACTTATTGTTAATGGAACCATTACTGATCAGGACTTTAACATAATGTGTGTAACAGAAATATGGACTAAACCAAAATAGTATATAGCACTAAATGAAGCTAGCCCTCCTGGATACAGTTATATACATCAGCCTCATCTAACTGGCAGAGGAGGAGATGTCATACTCGTTTATAATGATAATCTAGGTGTTACACAAAAACCAAGTCATAAATTCAACTCTTGAAATTCTTCATATTAGTATAACATATGTAGCCACAAAACAATTCTACCAAGTTGATTCCACTAATTATTATTTATAGACCCCCAGGGCCATATTCTGAATTCCTTGGTGATTTTGCAGATTCTAGTGTAATAGGACCCACTCATAATGGTGGTCACACACTTGAGCTTATACTAACATATGGATTAAATATAAAAATATATTCACATTTCCATAGTCTGAAGCTATCTCAGATCATTTTCTCATCTCGTTTAAATTGCGTATTGATCATAATATATGCACCTTGCCAAGCTACCATGTCAAACATACATTCACATCAGCAACTGCATAGTTATACCTATAAGCTCCCAGAGATATCAACTATGACTGAATCACTGTTGGATCCCAAAGAACTTGATCAGGTGACTGAATGCTTAGTGTCAATGCTCCGCTACACGCTAGATAAGGTGGCTCCACTTAAAAGAAAAATAATTAAAGAGAAAAAGCTTGCACCCTGGCATAACGATCAAACATGTACCTTAAAACAGACCACTCGACAATTAGAACGTAAATGGCATCAAACCAATTTGGTAGTATTTCAAACAGCATGGAAGTAAAGCCTCCTGAACTATAGAAAATCTCTTAGTGCTGCTAGATCAGTCTATCTCCCCATTTTAATTGAAGATAACAAAAATAATCCTAGATTATTATTCAATACTATAGAAAATTAACTAGGACTATAACCACCACAGAAACTTGCACACAATTATTATATAGCAGCGACGATTGCATGAATTTTTAGACAAAAATTTTAGACAAAAAATTCAGACTATTAATTTAAAACCAGACAAGTTTATTACTAACCCTCTAGATAATAATATAGCAATATCAGATCAATGCTTATAATGTTTTACTCCTCTTGGAGAGACCAAACTAACTGAATTAATTTCTTCAAAATCATGACCTTGTATACTAGATGCCTTTCCTACAGTACATGTTTCTTCAAACAGATTATTCCAGAAATAATCAAACCCCTTCTTCTCTTAGCACTGGCTATGTACCAAAATCATTTAAACTAGTGCTTATCAAACCACTGATTAAAAAATCTGACCTCGACCCATGTCAATTGTCCAGCTATAGGCCAATATCAAATCTCCCCGTTTATCTCCAAGATCTTAGAAAAGGTTGTAACACAACCTCAACTGTGCTTGTACCTTCATAGGAATAACATTCATGAAATATATCAGTTAGGATTTAGACCTCATCATAGCACTGAGACAGCGCTGGTTAAAGTGGTAAATGACCTACTACTGGCATCTGATCAGGGTTGTGTCTCCTTGCTTGTTTAGGTTGAACTTAGTGCAGCTTTTAATAAAATTGATCATACTATTCTCCTTGTTAGACTAGAAAATGTTGTTGGCATTAAGGGAACGGCGCTTTTGTAGATGTTTGTAGATGTAAATAAACATTTTTCTGTGCATACTGAGGTAAAATGTTTTGTGTTCCACAAGGTTCTGTTTTAGGCCCACTGTTTTTTTATTATATATGCTACCTCTGGGTCAAATTATTCGTAAATATCATGATTCCCCCTTGAAGCAGCGTGCTCTAAGCGCGAATGTGCGAGCGCTTGCTTTTCCGATGTTGACATTGTTGACATTTCATCATGTGTATTTGTTTATGTTTCTGTCATTGGCTATTTTTTCACGTGTGTCTGTATTGCCCTCAGCTGCTAGTGATTTAGACGCTGATTATGTTTGCTTATATACCGCGCACCTACCAGCACACGGCGCGGAATATTAGATTAGGTTATATTAATGTAGAAGATTAGTTTAGAGTGCTGACGTAAGATTACCACAGTCATAGTTCGTTTCATGTTTCATGTTTAGCTTTGTTTGTTTAGTTCACGTTGGGTTATCCCTCCCAGTCCCTCGCTATAGTTTATGTTTCATGTTTAGTATCTCGACCCTGTATCACGTGACCACGACCTAGATTCCTGCCTAGCCCGTTGATGCCTGTTTGCAGATCGCCTGACCTATTGCCTGTTTTGGATTACTCTTATGGATTACGCTTGTGGATTTACTGCCTGTGTCTCTAAATAAAACTGTTCCTAACTGCGATTGCATCTCTCTGAACTTCTTCACGTCACGAGACGTGACAGTAAACATGGAATTAGATTTCACTGTTATGCTGATGATACACAGCTCTATGTTTCAGCAAAGCCAGATGACAGACACAACTTAATAAAGTTGAAGAATGTGTAAAGGACATTAGACACTGGATGCTTATTAACTTCCTCTTACTTAATTCTGACAAGACTAAAGTACTACACAATGCAGAAAAATTTGTTCATGCTTTTCATCACCCAGTAGGAAAATAATCAAACTCCAGTTAGTCCAGAATGCAGCAGAGTCCTTACTAGAACCAGAAGATAGACCACATCACCCCTATCTTATTCACACTGCATTGGCTTCACATTGATTATAAAATATCTCTATTTACCTATAAAGCACTGAATGGTCTTACACTAGTACTTGAGTGAACTTTTGGTCAAACGGTGCAGGCTATTTGCTGGTACCTCAAATACTGAAGGCTATATAGCAGGGGGAAGAGCTTTCTTTTACAAAGTTCCACAGTTATAGAACAGCCTTCCAATTAGTGTTCAAGACTCAGACACAGTTTCAGTGCTAAAGTCCAGGTTGAAAACATTTGTTTACTCAAGTTTTTGGGAATGTTTTTTTAGGTAAAGGAGCAGATCTGGAGGGCTCACAGGCATAAAGTGTTGTGGTGAACTGGGATGTTTGGATGCTGTCGCCTCCCCGCTTTCACTCATATCTGTGTTACCTTCTGGCTCTCCCTTTTAGTTATGCTGTCATAGCTAGACTTGCCGGAGTCCCTGCTCACACTCATGCAAAGTTCATTGTTCGCAAACAAAAATATAAAACATACTTGAAACAATACAAAAAAATGCCGAGCCCTAAATAATTCTCCAAACAAACCAAAGGGCTTATACTATTCTCTCTCTTACCCCTTGTTTTTGCCCTCTGTTCCAGACAACAGGGTGTGTCATATAGGCCATACTATATGCCTTTAATCTAACATTACAACCAGATAGCACATACAAGTGGAGGGCCGTAAAAGTATAAATGATTAGAAGTTATCGTCATTGCAAATGTCACTTTTAGGTCAGTGTTGTTTAAGTATTGGCACTATCAAAAGAAAAGACTGTAAAAGAATTGTATTTTTACATTATGATGCTGAAATAATGGAGTAAAATTAATTATAAAGCAAGGAAACACTGATTTAGTTTCCTTTATATGAAACTGATCTCTTTAAGACTGAATTCACACTTTTCTTTTCTTTTTATTGTATACAATAATGTAATTAATTGATTATCTGATTTTCTATTTTATTCCTTGTAATGTTTGTAAATGTTCGATTAACATAAATTCATAAATTTTACATGACAATTTATTTGAACAAAGAACCTGGTGGGGGGGGGGGGGTTGTTTGTGTGTTTCTATTATAGTTTGTAAACCAGTTGTAATGAGCTTGTCTGCTCCATCATAATCCAGAAAGAGAACATGAATACAAATAATGGTGTCTGTTTAAATACCTTAAAACCCTTAAAAGAAACCTTCAGATTTACTTAGAATCCACCAATCAAGTACAAAAAATTGCTTCTAAAAAAATAAATAAAATCTGTCTCATTAGGGTGATCACAAAATACCAGAAACAAGAAGATATTTGCCTTTAACTAATCTTGTTTGCAGAACTTATGGTATGTTCACAATTGTGTACATCATATATTTTCATAGGTTGAGCAACTTTCACTATTTTAAAATTACTTTACATATCAATGTAAAGCTTTTGATGTCTGTGTGGAACACAGGCAATTCAATTCAGATATATGTGGAAAGGAAGCACTTTCTGCATCTAGATATCCAAGTGCTTTACTGCCAGAAAAGAGATCAGTAAAAAAAAAAAAAAAAAAAAAAAAAGGAAAAACCATTTTGGCTTCCAGGCTTGAAAGGGGTAGCAGTTGAGTAAGATCATAAAATCCTGCAAAAAGAGCATAGTGGCAGGGTCATAAAGTCATCACTGTGACCCATTTTAACCAACCACTTTTGTGAGAATATGGTATTAGAGAAAAAAATATGAGTGTAGCTATATCACATTTCACAGCACAGAGCCCAAGGTAGGTGAAGAAACAACCATTAAACAAAATGTGTATGTTTGACACACACTTCCTCATGTGCCAGCATGTATTTTCAGAAGTACAGTAAAGTAAAGCTCAGGAAGCTGAAAGGAATCCATTGAAAATTAATTTCTGGGGAGTCTGTAGGGAGTCACTAAAGCTTGCTCTGCAGAAGATAAAAGGTTTCCATTTGTTGTCAGCACACACTTCACTCTGGAGACAGTGAGGTACATGGTGTTTAATTTTATTATTATTATTAATTGTTTTTAAGTACATATAGTGCACTAGTTCATTCAAAGCTTCCCCATGTCACCTTGTGGTGACTTCAACTTCAGCTGCCCAGTGTTTACACTACTAATGCTTTAATATTACAAACATATCAATACAGTGGGCATACACCATGTACATATGTCAATGAATTAACAGTACTAGCATACGTTCCTGTGCTCCAATCTTATGTAGTATTATATGTTTCTCTAAGCCTTTAGTCAAGCATTTTTACCTGCTGTTTGATTCTGTCGGTGATCCACTAACTTTGTTTACAAGTTGCAAAACATTTGTAAGTCTTCTAATCACATAGCATGTGAACAAATCCCCAAACAATTTCAGGTCCGAAGGTGCGAGGAATGTTTATGGCCACAAGCTTATCAGGCTTTTTTTATTGTGGTTGCACAAAGACTGCATTATCAACAACATCTCTATTCTGTAACAGCATAACATGTTTTTATACTGTGTACTGGCTTTAACTACTGTACCTGTAAATGAGATGTATTTAGAAGATTTTCTTTTGTCTGTGCACAGTATATGGAAAGGTGGTGCACATCAAAACAAAACAGTTAGGCAATTATGTAGTAAGATTGAGTAAGCACAGTCCCCCAAAAAGCGCACACAAGCGTAACATTCGTGTGCAATGAACTTTCAACCATGACAGTTATAAAGGTACTTTTGAACATGCCTTTCATTAATAATTTATTAAATTCTCAGGGTTTCTTAAATGTATATAATCTCATCATAAATTACAGTAGCACTCCAAAATGATGAACACCCTTAATAATAATGACAAAAAAATATTTCTAATGAAATTATTATTCAAATAAAACATTACTGCTGCTGTTTAGCCTTATGACTCTGGCAGGAGTATTTGCTATACAAAGAGGTTTCAATAAAATAATGATTCCAAACATACATCCAAATCAAAACAGAAATAAATAGTATCTTCATTCAATCATCTTTAGGTCACAGTGGATCCAAAGCCTATTCCAGGAACATTCCTGAGCCTATTCCTGAGGGAAAGGCCAGAACGCCAGTCCATCTCTGGGCTAGCAAAGCCCACATTCACTCACTCATTCATATCTAGAGGCTATTTAGGCTGCATTTACCTGTTTTCGTGGTTGGTGTCTACATGAGTTAACGTCATTCGCCACCATCCCTTTTTCAATGACGTACGACTCGCATTGACAGACTCGCATATCAGATTTCTTTCCGTGTATGAATAAGGCCTGAAATGGATCTGAGAATATCAATGTGCTTTTTTCCTGCTTACATGTTCATGGGTCATATCTGAAAAAAAAAACTTGGACCATGCAGTGTAAATTCAGCCTTAGAGTTGTCAAACCACCTACTGGTTTTTGTAAGGTGGGACAAACTCAGAGAAACCCCACGGAAAGTATATGTGAAACTGCTCACAGTACAAAGAATCTGTTTTTGAAAACTATTCATCTGCATTGAAGTAGGTCAATATGAACAAGCCAGAAATACAGGTCATAAGTTTACATACACCTGGCAGAATCTGCAATATGTTAATGCATCCATTTTCTGTACTGCTTATCCTTACTGGGTCATGGGGAACCTGGAGCCTATCCTATAGGGCACAAGGCAGGGGACACCCTGGACAGGGTGCCAAACACACACATTCATACAATATGGACACCTTTGGACATGCCAATCAACCTACAGCGGATGTCTTTGGACTGGGAGAGAAAACCGGAGTATCAGGAAGAAACGTGAAAACTCCACACATACTGGGCCACACTGGGCCATGGCAGTAATCAAATCCTCAACCCTGGAGGCACTAACCACTAAGCCACTGTGCCCCCTCAAAATATTAATAATAATAAAAAAAAAATGTTTACATATCTAAAAAAGATGTTGACATATAGTTCACAATACACAATAATAATTGAATTTACACAAATGAACCAGTTCAAAAGTTTACATAAGCTTGATTCTTTATACTGTGTGTTGTTGGATGATCAATGACTGCTTTTTTGTTTTGTGAAAGTTAGCAATTAAACTGCCCACTGTTCTTCAGAAAAATCCTCCAAGTCCTGCACACTTTGCTTTTTCAGCATCTTCTGCATATTTAACTCAGAAGTTAAATATTTATATTTCCAACAGCGACTATATGATATTGAGGTCCATCTTTTCATACTTAGGATAGCTGAAGGACTCGTAAGCAACTATTACAAAAGGTGCAAACATTCACTGATGCTCAAGAAGGCGACACGATGCCTATACATTAAGAGCAGGGGATTTACATTTTGAACAGGATGATTGGTGTAAATTGGTTTTTGTTTGTCTATTGGGAAACATGTAAATCTCATATAGCTTCTGAAGGGCAATACTAAAGTTAAAAAAAAAAACAAAGAAAAAAAAACAAGATCTTTAAACAAAACAACAATTTACACCAATCTTCCTGTTCAAAATGTAAATCCCCCAGCTCTTAATGTATCATGTTACCTTCTGGAGCATCAGTGATGATACCTTTTGATAACTTTTGTAATAGTTGTGTACAAGTCCCTCAATTGTCCTCAGTGTGAAAAAGATGGATATAAAATCATGTAGCCGCTGCTGGAGACGGGTCAATATGCAGAAGATGCTGGAAAACCAAATAATGTGCAGAACTTGGGGGATTTTTCTGAAGAACAGTGGGCAGTTTAACTGCTCGAGACAAACAAGCGATTCATGAAGTCTTCACTATTAATTGTAGGAGTGCCAATAATTTTTAAACCAGCGATTTGAAGAAGTTATTGCACCATTCATGAACTGTTTGTTAGAAACCTTTTGGTTGAAATAAAACTTTACAGCCTCCCAATTTTTTTGTTTGAAATTTTAATATAATGCATTGTAAAGGTTATTGTATTCATTGTACAATGCATTTATCGTAATCTTTTGCAAATTTTAATGACAGGTGTCAAAAATTTTGGAGTTTCTAGAGAAAAGAAGTTTGACATCGTTTGACAGTGTTATTAAAACAGAGAAGAGTATAGCAGTGTTATGGTTTGATGTGTTGGTGAAAGTGCAGTGGCACACCTTCACATCTACTCATTCTTATCAGACTATTATTATTTTTATATATATATATATATATATATATA
>JAFFST010047234.1:0-10838 GCA_022414735.1 Noturus placidus | reverse complement strand
ATAAAAAACATTGATGGCAATAAAATATAAGTACTGCACATGCTGTTAAGGTTGCCTGAAAGTTATGTGTGGTTACTCAAAAATATAGGTGATTCCACTGGCTATAAATACCTTTATTATAGATAAAAAATACCTTTATTATGTATTTGTCTCTCCATTGCTATATTTTTCTCTACAGATGTTAACTGTATTATCTGGATCTTTACTCATTTATCCACCTGTGCATATTTAATGTTTAAGTATCATTAAGATTTAGGTATCATATTAATATAAGGTATCACTTTACAGTCCATCCAGCCAACAAGATTAAATAATATTGTTATGGAACATATATGTGAATTTGGAGAAGGAAAACAAAGATGTGAAGAGGCAGCTCCTGCTGTATTACAAAAGTTGTTCAACTGCAGAAAAAAAGGTTAAAGTTTAGCCAATAATTATCGTCTGAATAATTATTTGCCTTAAAACAAGACTGAAACCTTCACCTTTGGACAGTATGTTCCAGAATGTGTGGGTGGTCTTTACATACCTGCACTTACTGGAAGATCATTCAAAAAACCTGGGTCTATGGCCTCCAAAACACATCAAGATATGATCAAACAAACAAAAAAAAAAGACAAACGCACAATCGCTAATTACAATGCTCCCTGGGATAGGCTCCAGGTTCCCCGTGACCCTTAAAAGGAGTAAGCGGTTGAAGATGGATGGATGGATATATGCTATTTCTTATTTTCAGACTGGTATACAACAATGTTTGAAATTCTTGGTGAAACGATCACTTCTGTGCTGGTGGTAAAATGGTATTTGCACACAAACAGAAAAGAATGTACAAATACAAAATTTAATGAATGAATTTTTCCAGTGCTCCGGGTTACTATGCGTCTTACCAGCACCTTATAAAGTCCATCTGATATTGGGAATTTGTAAGCTAGGAATTAGATAATATAGAAGATGATAACTCTTACCTTTAGCTAATCTAATCCAATGCCTGCCAGGCTTCAGATCCAATTACAAATGAAGAGCCATTTAGAGCAGGCAAAACTATCCGCTGCAAAACCCTTTACACTATATTTGACGTTTATCCAAAATCCTGCCTCATATATTGCTTAGAACATACTGTTTGCACGATTGAGGACAAAATTTCTGATATCACAGAAATGGCTATTGTATTAAAATGATGATTATCATCATCATCATCTTAATGATTTTTTGTGCCACACCTAGATATCATTGCTGCGGTGTTGTGTTAAGTGGATACTTATTAAACCTGCTTGAGATTGTAAGAATAACAAAATATGATATTGTCTTACAGTAACAGAAATCACAGAACTAGAAGTACCATACTAGTCATTAAAAAAAAGAAGTAAAAGCTGGCCAAAGTTTTAATAATCAATAATATTCTTAGTTCAAATTGTCTGGACCTTCAGAACAAGTTTCCAACACTGACCTGCACATTTTAGTGTTTTCTCTGCTTTATCTCACTCAGTTCAACACATAAAGGGCAGTTAATTAACTGATTAGATGACCAAAATATGTTTGGAGTAGGGAAAACATTAACATGTTTAGGACAGGGAGTACTCATGACCCAAGTGAATGCATCACGACCCATGACCCAAGTGCATGCATCAGCAAAGTTTTGGGTTTATGACATGACTATTATTACAGGGTTTTAAAAATATCCTCCTCCTTATTGTCAAATTGTATTGGAGCAACTTTCATAGCCACTCAAAGCTTAAATTATACCCATCCTGCTTCAATCATATACACAACTGCTGACTTCTCTCCATCTTTGTTTGCTACATTTCTTTTTATTAAAAAGTAAAAACGCATACATAGACAAAAGACAGAACTAAGCATAAATACCTGGCAAAGAACCAGTACTGCTTGTTTTAGGCTCAAGTAGAAGAACCTGTAACTTTAATGAGAACATATTTATCGGGTAAAATCTAGATTCATTTAAAAATTTTTAAATAAAAAAATTGTAAAAAAACGGCACAGCTTGTTTTGTTGCTTTTTCACACACCATCAAACTCTTAGTAATATGTTTACTGGAGCATGGAAATCACTCAGCAGTGCAGGATATGAGCACATTAGGCGTGAGACTCTGGACTATCTTGTCTTAGCCAATCAGGGCATTTGTTTATAGTGAAGAATAAATGTGCCATCTAGTGTTGACAACTAGTTTTCAGGAAACAATCATGATGAACATCAAATTGATTATAAAACTGCACATATTGTACCAAGAGAACATTGATGGGTTGGTTGTTTTTTTTTGTCGTTGTTACTGTTTTAAATCACAGGGCTGTCAGAACAAATATTAACTTTGTTTACTTTATTACTGTCCTTCATAGTATTTTTTTTTATGTAGTAATGTTTCATTTCTTTACTTTTGGCCTGATGGCCTCACTGCTTAACAACATTTCTTTGTATGTGCCTAAGATTTTTTGCACAGTACTGTATATAGTAATGGATCAATCACTTTTACAGTATTGGCTATGCACACTTGCATAGTTACTTCTAAACTGAAGTAGTATTTAACACAAAATAAATTAGACCAGCCTAAATATATGATAGAACACACATTCCCAAAGCCTCAGTTTCAGTCAAGTGTTATGTTTCTCAAAACCTACAGTAATAGTATGTTGTGTGATGTCAACATGCTCACATGACAATCACATTTGGACAAGTTTCACTTCTGTGAAAACATTCAAACCAAAACTGTTCATAATGGTCAATCTCTCCTACAGTAATTCCCTCAATATAATGTAGTGAATTCCAACAAAGTTGCTGTAAAAATGTTTTAAAGTTAATAGTTCTCTCAACTTCTATTATATAGGTATTTCTGGAAATTATTTTTTTTCTTTCTTTGATGTTACTCATCCTACTTGTACTTCTGTGTCAATTGGAATTTTCCCTACGGGGGATCAATAAATGTACATCTCATCTCAACTCGACTCATTTCTGAAGCTCATACATCGCCTTTTTTGTCAAATTATTTGTCTGCCTTTTGCTAAATCACATCTTTATTTGCATTCTTCTTGCAAACCTATCCCTCAATTTAATACTTCTGGTTTAGGTACAATAAAATATCTACTAACCAAATTTTTTTTAAAAAAAGTCAACAAAAATATACAACTCATGTCAACCACCAAAAACAACCTTTAGACAATGGTGCTCAAAGTTATCTGCATATCTTCAGAGTACATACAGCTGAACATTTAATGAATATTTTTGTTTACATGTAGAATGAACAGTACAGTAAAACATTAACAAACACATACTTCCGGTATAATTTATAAAATTCATTTTGCTTTTATATGAAGTCCTAGTTTTCTAGGACAGTTTCACTACACCTGCGTACAATCGATACACTGTACTGTGCAGCACAAAACAAAAATACTCCACTCTCTGGATTTTTTTTATTTTTTTTTAAGATATTAAGACCAGGACCAAGAATACTGTTTGCAAAGTGAATGTCACTTCCTCAGCCTGGTGCTTTAACCCAAACACATGCTGCAACGTTTTGCTTCATTGACATATCCTTCTAAATAGAGGTACAACTCTCCTGTCCCATTTTCTCTTACTGATGATAATATTGGAGGAGCTCCAATTATGTAACTACTCCAATGCTGAAGTGAAAGGTTTGAGGACCATTTACTTCCAGAGCTTAAATAACTGACCAACAAATTACCGTCAATACACAAATAAGTAAGATACATACTTTAACACTCATGAAGTAATCATGTACAAATTAAATTTGATTACTTATCTCTTTCTGCATTTCACAGATAATAATGGATATAAACCGTATTTGAGGCCTATTTGGACTGCACATGTCAGGAGACTTCCCTTACACAACTCTGATCTTTAAACAAAGGTTACTGCTATGAATGCAAGACAATGTGCAAATCTTAAATATGGCTCAAGACTTAGTGGAACACCAAACACAGCTGTGTGCAGTGTGGAGAGAACAGGAAACGACCCTTTCTTGTCAAAGGGTCCCCACTATTCCCACTCTGCAGACAAAACAGGGAACCAGCATTTACAATAAATCAATCTTCTGTTTACAAATTCGTTAAATAAATCTTAGGTCCAACAGGCATTTTTTCCCCACACTGTTTAGAGACAGCGTGACCCCTGAGAACTTCCTGAGTGAAATGCCATCTGTTAACCATTTCTCACTTTTAAACAGGGCATGTATATTCCAGTACAGTGAGTGAATGGGGTCAGGTACTATGCCTTGTCTGCTGGGGTTGGTGCATCTGTACTCAGGTCAGAGGGAGAAAGCCCATGTCAGAAGCATCACTGAGAATGAGAGAACCATGGCTAATAGAATAGAGTGAAAGATGGACGCTAAGTGCCCCAGTATCAAGTGCGACTTTTTTGCTCATTTGCTGAGGGCAGGCCCTGTCCGTCGGATGGGGTTTTTGTCTTCCAAAGCAGCTGGTAGAAGGCCTACCAGATTGTAACTTGAAAGTGCTCGAGACAGTAGTAGTGAGCAGATTCTCCTGGGTCACTTGAGTGGTCTTGCTTGTGGCTGAGCTGCAGCTGCTCTTGACCACCGAGGAGCGAGAAACTGTCTCCAAAAGCTCCTTGGCACCCTGTGTGCACTGCACACAGTAAAGAAGAGTGGAAGAGGGAGGGAGAACAAAAAAGAAGTGAAAACATTTGTCTTTATATACACACACACATACATACATACAGCTTAATGACCACAGCAAAACATGCACTAAATACTGGAGAAGACCAACATGGTAATGATGAAGTATTATAGCAGCTTAGTTTCACTCTTGAGCACAGAAAGAAAGGGTACATCTTTGCAGAATGAAGTTTCCTAGGGTCACAAAGGAATGAAAAGATGACCTAGTTTACATCAGCAGAAGCAACCAACATATGAGGGGATCAAGGAAAGAAACAAGTATATGAAAGTGAGCTTCAAGCTGTGAAACCCAAGTGGCCTTGCCAATAAAAAGAAAGAGAGAACACTGAGCAAAGTTACAGAATCAAAGTATTTGGGGGGTGGAGTATTATGAAACTGGGTGTGCCTGTGAGAGTATCAGATGACGTAAAAAGCATGGGTAGGAGTGCAGACATAGAACAGAACACACAAGTCTGGCCCTGTTGGATGATCCTGTTAGCAAAGTCATTTTCATGTAAGCTTAAGCCATATGAAATACATTTAGTTCCTCAAAATAAATCATTTTGAAAGAAGCAATAAGTATTATTATAATAGTATTACAAAACAAAAACATTACACGTTAAGGATGGAAATTCAGAGTTAGTGCACAGACAGCTAATCATGAAGTGAAGAGAGTCAATGGTTAGGTCAAGAGTGAAGAAGATGGTGACAGCTGCATGCAGAAATGCTCGTAACACAATCTTACCATCCAAACTCAGATCTGCCAGCCATCAGGCAGTGCATGAGACAGCAAATTCCTGACAGTTCCCTTCCTGTTGAAATCAGCTCATTACATCACAAACTGAAGGGCATAAAATCTAAATCAAGAAATCCCACAACTGAAAGGCATGTTTTTGATACTGTGGTAAACGTACAAGTAGCACAAAGAGTTCCAAAAACAAAAAGTACCCATTTTTAAATGACAACACAGACATGTAATTTGGTGGAGCTGTAAAGATATTAAATGGAAACCACAACAATGAGGTCTTAAACCGAACTGCATAAATAAAATCTAAAATTAAAGAGGACATAATTGTCCTGAAGGGTGTAAAAGTTATTTACTTTGCACAAAAGGAAATTAAACTTTTCTGAACAGTGTCAGTCACATGAGCCAAAACATTTGCCTTGGACATACTACATATACTGCATTCACAATTACATTAAAGTCAGTTTTGGGTTGGGGGAGCTGGGGGGTTGATCCTTAATGTTAGTAGACAATTGTTCTAAAGTTGCCCATGATAAGCTGCTATTAAGTCACAGGCACAATTACTTGATTACACATAGCTTCCTATGTAAGTCATAACATAATCTTTTACTGAAGGGAGACGTGTAACTATATGATTATTTTCTTTTTTTTTTAGGTTCTCACAAGCACCATATGAGATAGGTGGGTGATATGATATGATACTGTGAACTGCTAAAGAGTTGACATTTTAATAATAACCAATATATTATGGGGTTTTCCACCCAAAACCTGTATTAGATCATTCAAATACTTTACTGATGACCTCTTTAGTCAAGTAATACTCAATGTACACGTCACTCATTATTAGGCATTCACATTTAGAAGTCTCACATGCAATGAGATAACCGAGTCTGAGGTATTGCCACTAGATGGCACTCTTACCATGTTGGCGTCATTCTTCTTCATAAAAGGATGGATCTCAGTTTCAGATGTGACCGTTTGAGGGATGACATCAGGAGGTAAAAACCCTCTTCTGTCAATCAAGCTGAAATACAGCAACGCTTATTTGAGCATATGACTGTAAGAAATGATATGAACTGTTAAAATGCTGTATTAATGCTAATGGGAAAATATTGGTGTTATGTGACAGCAAGAACATAACATATTGTACATTATGTGAATTGACTCTTATTCTAGTGCTATACTGACCTGGGAGGCATTGGCCCACACAGCACCACACAGCAGTTAGTGAAGATGTTGTTATAGCTGTAAGGGTTCCCAGATTCTTCCATAGCTCTTTTACTTGACCAAGAGCCCTTAATCTGTGAAGGATTGTCAATATAAAAACACTGACATTTGTTAACCTGCATGCTTCTTACTTCATAAACACTCCAATACACTCCGAACACTTACATCTTCATTAGTTGTGAGGTTGGAAGCCACCAAGTAGGTATGGAAGCCTGACAGACCCAGAATAGACCAGATAGAGAAGAAACAAACAACCAGTTCCACAACATTACCAGAGGGGTTAAGGTTCAACACTGATATAAGACATTCACTCCCTATACAAATTACTGTTGCATCCCTGATTATATAAGCATAAATGAAGCAACAACACAAACATAAACCATGTAAACAGTTATGCTATGATTCCTGGTCAGTGGTAGTCAGGAGGAAGCTGTTTATTAACTGTACAGCCTTGAGAAATGACAGAAGCAACTAGGGATGAATGGGTTTATGATCAGAAGAAGACAAAGCAGCAGGCTATGGTCCTGGTGCTATGTGAATCACCCATGTCCCTATACGTGGCATTGAAACAAAGGATATCTAGCTGGACTCTCTTGTAAGGCATGTACAAAGCCTTTCCCACCTTGTGATCCTGTGATGATAAAAATTATTCAAGCAATCAAGTCAAGCAATATTCACACTGAAGACAGAAAAAAAAAAAAAAAAAACCACAGTAGGAAATGTTTATTATGAATATTATATCGACTTACGTAAAGTGAGGTGCGTGATCACACAACCAAAGATGAAGGAGGTAAGGAAGGACAATGAAACTATGAAAGTATAGAAAAAGCGGTAGTTGCGCTTTCCAACACAATTCCCTACCCATGGGCAGTGGTGGTCAAAGCGTTCTGTATGGGGAACATAAGCACAAGTTATTGGAGTACAATTAAAACCTGTCATATATAGATACAATATTAGGCAATTGTTCTGCTTGTTTTACTACGCACTTATAAAATTTTGCATTTAAAGTCCATAGTAAAAAAATATTCTGTATATTTCAGTAAACACTAATAATATGAACTTAAAATGAGAGCCTCACCTACACAGTTGTCACAGAGACTACAGTGTGATGTTCGGGGTGGACGAAACATCTTGCAGGTGAAACAGTATTTGAGTTTGACCAGCTGTCCGTTTATAAGGATCTCTTTAGTTCGAGGTGGAGGTCGAAATGTAGCTGAGCCGCAATTATCTAAGAATACAAACAGCATATTACAGGAACACAGAACAGAGAATTAAAAACCCTAAGATCAACCCGTTTAACATTTACAACTCGTACACATCTGATTTACCTATTTGGCGCTCAATGTCAGCAGCCTCCTCTGGTAAAGCCCTGGGTAAGATCCCTGGGTCTGTAAAACTGGTGCGAAGAAGGGTGATTATCACGAAGAGAAAAAGCACTCCAGCAATCACTGGGATGCAGATGGTGAGGTGAGCCACCAGAAAAGGGCAACTGTAGAGAAAGAAATTGTGAATATATTTACCACGAGAGCATTCTGGCTGAACAGTGTCAGTCACACGAGTCAAAACATTATCCCTGAGATACATATACAGCATCCACAATTACATTAAATTCAGTTTTGAGGGTTTTTTTTGTATGGGGGATCCTTGAAGACTGTTGACAGTTGTTCTGAAGTTGCCTATGATAAGCTGCTACTAACTTACCCTGAAATAATAACAACAATGAAATAAACAAAGCCATGTCATAAAGCTCTCATAGCAATTGTGAATCATATACAGTCCCCTCTAAAAGTATTGCAGCAGTTTGATGAGGTCAGTGGGTCACCGGCTATGATATATAGCCAAAAATTAAGTGTTATTTATTTTAAGACTATCAGTTCCTATATGTTTGCTCACCTAAAAATATAAAGTACAGTTACTTGATTAAATGTAACTTCCAACTCAAGTCACAGTATAACATTTTGCTGAAGGGATGCTGAACTGCTTAAGGGAGACACTATACGATTATTTTCTGACAAGCACCATACACGATTAGAATTGTAAATATACTGTATGTTTAATCTTGCAAGGCAGTGTTGTTTCATTTTGTTCATAACAACCCAGGTCTTTTCTGTATTCTTTAGTTTTGTTTTTTGACTCAACAGACTTGCCATGTTCTTTTTCTTGATGATTTCAACTGTATAATGAAAGGTGATCAATTCTAAAAATGTTTGGGGTGGTGCAACATGTAGCTTTGCCCCCCCCATCCCATCCCATCCCATCATCTCTTGATCACGATTCTGAGCTCAGATTACTCTCTTCTGTAAAGTTTCTGTGCAGGTTTTCCTGCATGGGTTTCCTGTGGGTTCCTCTCATCTCCCAAAAACATGTTTGTAGGTAGACTGATTATGGAAAATGTCCCCTAGGTGTGAATGTGTGTATGCATGGAGCACAGTGACGGACACTGTATTCCTGCCTCAGGCCCGGTTCACCAGGGATAGTCTCGGGATCCAATGCTTTCAATCCTGACCAGGAAAAAGTAGATTAAAGGATCATTTGTCTACACTTCACTGGCGACAGAACAACCATGTTTTTGCTTGTTTGGGAATTTTGTTTTTTAGTTCATACTTTTCTCTTTCTACACAAAAACCCCTGTAAACATTTACTTCAAAACGGCATTCGGGATGAAGCGGTGATATTTTGTAGTATTACAGTAGTATTGGTACAAATAGCAGAAAATTGTGAACTGAATGAGAATGCCACAGGACTGAAGTACTCACTCGAAGATAAAGAATAAGGTAGTGTTGAGGACAATAAGGCTGAGGGTCAGAGGCAGCACACCACACTGACGTGCCACGATGATGCGTCCATTACAGTAAAAGCGGTTTTTTCCAGGAAACACTTCCCATTTTCTCCTCGGATGAGGAAGCTCTTTTCTCTGATGGGGTAGAGTGGAAGCTGGTGTGGACGCTGCGGTTCCGAGGGCTCTGGCATCAATTTGTTGGTATTCACAGTTTTTCATTGTAATAGATTGTGACCAATTAATTGAAACAAGGTCAAATTTAACCAAGCAGTGGCGCACTAACGATTTTAACAACCCAAACCGGTTATTGTACCAGCCTATGGATTATACGTCATTTGCTAATGAAGCAACAGAGCTGGAGTGTAAACCCACAACTCTCAAAAACACCTCAGAGACCCAGTGAAAGGTTCTCCACAACACCCTGAGCATGAGCTCGATGGCGAACATAACCCTCAACTTTACTGACCGATATCCGATAAATACAGCGAATGTAAACGTATATTTAAATGATGCGTCTATTCAGCGTGTATCCACAATTTGTGTTAACACAGCACACTGTGAGATCATTTAACAAAAGACAGCCTTCAGTCCGTCTGCTAGTAAACACTACAAGGCTGACTAGATGATTATCCCGTACAACTATCATGTCAAGACATTACACGTCTGTATGACGGTATTTAATGCTAAAGCTAAGCTACGCTAATTCATTTCGGACACCTCACATTACCTGTTAGAATTAAAGGCTGCGTTTATTGTTACAAGAAAACCAGACGGCCTCCAGCTAGCAAGCTAGCTAATTAGCTAAACCCTTGCAAGGCTAAGCCCTGGTGTCAGACAGCCGATCCCATTCAGACGCCGCCAGGAGACGATTCGAGCATTTGGAAATCCGATAACGAGCATGTGCGGTACAAGTGCTCTGTCTGTAAAGATACCGATACGGTTTACGCTCTACATTGATTGTAAAACAATCCCTTGTTTTTTGACAAAGCTTGGTTAACTTCCGAGCGAGGCTTGTGATTGGCCAGGAGTCCAAAAATAAAACCCGCCTCCGCATAGCTGACCAATGAGGTGACGGCCCACATCATCGTCACAAGTGGGCAGCGCTACAATGCACCTTCAATTCAATTCAATCACAAACCGCTAGAAAAAAAACCTAACATACGATTTAAGAAATAAGGTTTATTTGGCATCATGGGCGTAACCACGCACTCTTTGGGGGGGTCGTGAGGAAATACCAATCTGTCCCCCCCAATATACAGGAGAAAATATTCTCTATATGTTTATATATGTTATATATGTTTTTTAATGTATATTAAATTTCCCTGCAAAGGGATCTGTCTTTTCTTCATCTATTCTATTTATTTTATTTATCTATTTATTTATTTATATTCTTTTTTAATATATTCACGTTTGTTACGGAAAATATGCCCCGCCCCCTCCAATTGTACACT
>JAFFST010047233.1:151750-173433 GCA_022414735.1 Noturus placidus | reverse complement strand
AGCTAGCACCTTGCATGCAGCTCTGCTACCATTGGTGTGTGAGTGTGTCTCATTTGTAAGTCACTTGTAAATGTAAAATGATATTTCTGTGAAGCTGTTTTGAGACAGTGTCTTGCTCAGTTGAGATAATTTCTCACATTTACTATGTGTATACTGTGTTTTTATTCCTGTCAAGCTGCTTTGAGACAATGTCTATTGTAAAAAGCGCTATACAAATAAAATTGAATTGAATCGAATTGAAATATCCATCTACATGAATTCATTTTCTCTGAGAAAACACACGTTTTCGATTCACACTCTGGTTAAACGCTGAAAACGTTCCGAAGAGTAGAAGAACAGGTCCTACAAGCTGCATTAGCAAGTCGTGAAGGAATCGATGAGCTTTCGATGAGGAGTTAGTGCTACACTATACACTGTATACTGTACACAGGCGTGAGAACTGCCTACAGAACATATTTAGCTAAACTCATCGCAATTGCACTGCACATTCAAGTTCAATCCAGACAACAAGGGTTATTTCCTCGTGATATGAGAACAAATAACAGAGGATGAATTCAGTGTTCTCAGAAATTGCCTAAGCAAGGCTAAGATGTTGGATCCAGGGGTCTGGATCTGTGATTTATTTTTTTCTGCGCTGGAAAGTACGTCCGAGAATTAGCATAGTTATTACGCTTATGAATAATGTAAAATGGAATTTAATGAGAATTGTATTCAAAATGGGCTCTATGGGTGGAAAGGTCCAGGAAAACAAACTCTCTGGACACTCAGAGTATAATTATATAAAGTACATTTAAATAATATGTCTATTTTCAAAAATAATAATAATAATACTTTGCTTGCAACGTGTTTGTATAGCTTTATATGGGAGCAATCATTGAGGATAAATAGGAAAACTACAGCTTTGAAATAGAACTAATGTATGGAAAGATCTTCTCTCTGTCGTAACCCATCATGACACCTCTGCATGACAACATTCACAAATTGTTACGATAATCTGACAGAAAGGAAATGGATCTGTACCAAGGACGTAAAAAGTCTACACACCCCTGTTAAAATTGCTGGTTTTTTTTCCGATTAAATTGAAAACGAAACCAAGATAAATTGGATCTTTTTCTACAACATCATTCAAGTGAAAAGCAAATCGCTAATCCAAGACTTACTCGTGAATCTGTCCACTGTAGCACTCCATCTCCTTCATTGCCGTGGTCAGTTTGGTGAGCAGTTTGTGGTAAGCGTCGACGGTGAGCAGGTCTTCCTCTCGCAGCAGGAAACGCAGGCCGTGTCCTTCTGTCCGGCCCAGACTGTGTCCTGACGGAGCGGCCATGCTGGTGATGCAGTGCTGCACGTAGACCATGGGGTTCAGCTTACCTGAGAACACACACATTGTTTTTTTTTTAGTCTAAACTGTATAAAGCTCTCCTAATTTCCAAACCGCAGTGTTTCCTGTCTCACCCTGATCTGCACCGTGATTCCCTTTGTCCAGCGTGGAATTCTTCCTGTTGTCCAACTGCACACCAAAAGCACTTCCCAGAGATGTTGTGGTCTTGGGGTAAGACACCTCCATCACGTTAATGTGGCAGTTTGTTGGGCAGAAATCGCTGCTGTGGAGAGGTGACACCTTGGTCTTGGCTTGCTTGAACGTAGGCCAGGCTCTGTTTTTCAGCACCCGTGAAAACTGCGAGCAGAAATCGTGTTAGTGTGAATATGTCCGGGGTGGACAAATAATTATCCCGGACTCTTAGGACAAACACAGCACATGTCCTGGCTATTAAATTTTCTGGGGTACGTTTCCTGGGGTACGAATGGTATACGGTTGAACGATTGCCACGCCATGGGATTGCAGAAAAGGAAGTGCAAACAGCACTTCCTGGTCATCTGACATGGCATTCATTTTTTTTTTTTTTTACTATGTCACAGTTAAAGCCCTGCTTTTCCAGTTACATAGGAAAAAAGCAGTTTTGTATTAGCGCCTATCAAAAAATTGGAGATAAATGAATTATTGCCATATGGCAACATCATGCAGTAAAGGCTGTGGCGCAGGTGGTAGAGCGGGTTGTCCACTAATCGTAGGGTTGGCGGTTCGATTCCCGGCCCACGTGACTCCACATGCTTAAGTGTCCTTGGGCAAGACACTGAACCCCAAGTTGCTCTTGAAGGCAAGTTAGCACCTTGCATGGCAACTCTGCTACCATTGGTGTGTGAGTGTGTGTGAATGTGTGAATGAGACACAGTGTAAAGCGCTATATAAGTGCACCATTTACCATTTAAAGGTTTAAACAACTTCTGAAACAAAATGTTTTAGCGCGGCTAATAAATTAGCCGTCACCTCAAGGCTTTAAACATATTGAGAGAAAATAAATACGTTAGCTAGACATGAACGAATACAGAACACCACAACTCATAGCCAAAACATTGGCCAACAACAAAACCACGATAGCTAATTGATCATATGATAGGTTGCTTTTCTCATACACTGAACTAGCTAACTAGCTAACTAGCACATTGAAGCCTTCACTAGCTAATTTAGCATGTAATCATAAACTTGTAGCTAGCAGCCATTTCGCAATAGATTTTAACCTTTTAAAACCTTTCAGCCATGGAAAAGCATTTATTTAGTGATGTTAGAGCTAATGTTACTTCAGAACGCTACTGCTAACAGTGGGGTAGTGATTTCTGTTGATAACGTGCAAGGCTCATTCATCATCCACACTCCAGCTGGTGGACTACACACTCATTTATCCACTACAACATAACAGATAATCAACTCAGTGTCAAAACAAGGCCTTCAAACAAACAGCACACACACATTTCTGGAACATGAACAGCCCAGTGATTAATCAGCCCAGCCATTTTCTGCACCTACACCATTCATTTTCCATCTCGCGGGTATGCGTTAAGATGATACGGAAAGTAAAAGCAGGGTTGCTTAAGATGCTTTGACTCAACAGGCTGTACGTGAGCGTTTCGGCTTGGCACATCCCTGTCACACCTGGAGTTTCCTTTATTTCTGCGATTACTCGTCAACCCAACACTGGAATTTGGATACGCTCGTTTTGAGGAAATGACTCTCAGATGAGCTGAGTATTTTGCAAATTCAGAGCTCTGTGCAAACAAAATCCAAGCCAAAACGCACTTGAAACGTTGCTTTGAACTTTATGAACAGCAACGCCGCAGACATCGGGGTGGGACGCATGTGGCGGCATCGCGTGGAACCGTAACCTCTTTCCAGTGGAGCTCGATCCCCGTCATCGCTCAGATTACTTTACGTCAGAAAAGTACTTTGAAGACTACACTGAATAATAAACTCACATAAATTAATGTCGACAATAGAAAAAGGCATAGAAACAATGCCTAGACTTTCAGCTTTATTTAGAAATCTAAAGCAAACTACAGCTGTTGAATAACTGATATTGAATTCTCAATTCTGATTGGTCAGAAGATGTTGGTTCATTTTCTATAAAAGCAGCTGGAGACAAAACTGCACTGTGCTGTATAGGGGCTTCATTTGCATACAGGAATGTGATTGGCTCTTATATTTTATGATGCAATAACACTTGCCTGATACCTGTTCAATACTGTATAACACTCATTATCACTTTGTTTCCCACTGCTGTGAAAGTCCGTGCTTTGACCAGCCTGAGCATGCAAATGAATCCATGATGATAAGATTTAAACTTTTTTTTAATTTTTATAGACCAACCATCAGAAATGCATGTTATTCATGCTTTTATTTTCATGATTCATTCTTGTACTTCACAACGCTTATATTTCCTGCTGTTCTCCTCAGTTCAAAAGGGCATGACCATAATCTCAGTAGTACTACTGTATATTATTAGTCATATACATTACAGACGTTTTTACTACAATTTTACAGGCAGAAGGTCACTCATTTTCCCGCTTCAACGACTGGCCTTGACAAACAGGCAGCCTCCCATAATGCCGAAGGAGGGAAATGATGTAAAGTGACAGGGCGTTATGTGATATCTATAAGAAAATAAAGAGATTATACCGTGACCCTGATAAAGGAGTAAGCGGTAGAGGATGGATGGATGGATGGATGGATGGATAAACTCATTGATCAACCATCCGTGTATGAGTGAGTATGTGGATAGTGTTCTGTACCTTTCTGTAGTTGGTGATGCGGCGGTTGATGTGCTCAAGTCTCTCCACACACATTGAGTTGAACCTGACCTGCAGCTCCTCCGGGACAAGCTCCGTGCTGGAGTTTATCCGGCTACACGTCTGCACCAGCTGCTCGTCGTTCCGAGCCAAGGCCTCCAGGATCTGAAGAGGAACAGAGGAAGGGAAGAGAAAAAGAAAACCTTCAGAGAACACAGACTTCGATAATGCACTCTCAAAACATCGAGCCTTATATACGTACATGCTGAGATGCTTTTCTGCTCATCACGGTTGTAAAGAGTGATTATTTGAGTCGCTATATCCTTCCTGGCAGCATGAACCAATCTGGCCTTTTTCATCTGACAACTGTTATCAACAAGGAGTTTCCACCTAGAGATCTTTTGCTCAATCAGTGTTTTTTTATTTGTTTTTTGCACCATTCTGTGTAAACTCCAGAGACTTTATATGTGTGAAAATCCCAGCAGATCATCCATCCATTCATCCATCCATCCACCGTCTATACCATTTATCCTTTTCTTCAGTGTCACGGGGAACCTGGAGCCTATCCTAGGAAGCATGGGGCACAAGGCGGGGTACACCCCGGACAGGGTGCCAATCCATCACAGGGCACAATCACATACACACTCACACACCCATTCATACACTACGGACACTTTAGACACGCCAATCAGCTACCATGCATGTTTTTGGACTGGGGGAGGAAACCGGAGTACGCGGAAGAACCCCCGCAGCACGGGGAGAACATGCAAACTCCAAACACACAGAGCAATCGTGGGAATGGAACCCTCGACCCTGGAGGTGTGAGGCGAACGTGCTCCCAGTAGATCAGCGGTTTCTAAAATACTCAAAACGAGCCCATTTGGCACCCAGAACCATGCCATGTTTACAGAGATAACACTTTCTTCGTTCTGATGTTTGATGTGAACATGAAGCTCTTGACCTGCATCTGTATCTGCAGAGCTGCTGCTACATAATTGGTTGATTAGATAACTGCATGAACATATAGGTGTTCCTAATAAAGTGGACGGTGATTATTTATTGTGTATGGGCTGTAAGAGACCTTGGCTTTTCTTACAAACTACCTATCTATATAAGAAAATCGTTTGATTATAGAACTTTTCCAACCACTCTGCCTGTCAAACTCAAATAATCCGCAACAGCGTTCAGATTTCTCCAAGGAAATATGTGCTTTTCCCAGGCAGATGTGGGCAAAAAAGCGTAACAGACCTGAAGACTTGCAAACTTACATATAATATATTTTCTCAATAAGTATAAGATGCAGAAAAACAAACACAACACAAAGGAGCAAAGGTGTTATTGAACAACATTACTCTGCAACTCTGGTTTATCCCAAATGTAATTGCTCAAGGTTGGTGTCTGGTTTGTGCCTTTGAATCGTCTATTTGAAATCATCCCACATTCAAATTGTTCAGTACCTCAAACATATTTGCTTATGTGGTTGTTAAAATGTATGTACTTTTATCTACTGAAATACACAAAAATCTACAAAAGGATGTCACAAAACTACATACAGTACAGTTGTGACCAAAGATTTGCATACCCCCTGGAGAATCTGCTAAATCTTAATATTGTTAACAAAATAAGAAGGATCAAAAAAATCTTGTGTTATTTTTTATATAGTAGTGTCCTGAATAAGCTATTTCACATAATAGATGTTTACATATGGTTAAACCGGTGGCTATAAGCTTTGCTATACTTGCTGTCAACACCAAGCATGTCTTGGGTGGCTTTTCCCTTTAAGGTATTTCAGTGGGCCTGAAAATGACCCTCTGGCCTTCCTGAGATTTGAACTCTGGCATTTCTGAGATTTGAACTCTGGCATTTCTGAGATTTGAACTCTGACATTCTTAAGATTAAACACTGGCATTTCTGAGATTTGAACTCTGGCATTTCTGAGATTTGAACTCTGGCATTCCTGAGATTTGAACTCTGGCATTCTTAAGATTAAACGCTGGCATTCCTGAGATTTGAACTCTGGCATTCCTGAGGTTTGAACTCCGGCCTTCCTGAGATTTGAACTCCGGCCTTCCTGAGATTTGAACTCCGGCATTCCTGAGATTTGAACTATGGCATTCCTGAGATTTGAACTCTGGCATTCCTGAGGTTTGAACTCCGGCCTTCCTGAGATTTGAACTTTGGCCTTCCTGAGATTTGAACTCTGGCATTCCTGAGATTTGAACTCTGGCCTCCCTAAGATTTGAACTATGGCCTTCATGAGATTTGAATTATGGCCTTCATGAGAATTGACCTCTGGCCTTCCTGAGATTTGAACACTGGCATTCCTGATATTTGAACTCTGGCCTTCCTGAGAATTGAACTATGGCCTTCATGAGATTTGAACTATGGCCTTCATGAGATTTGAACTATGGCCTTCCTGAGATTTGAACTCTGGCCTCCCTGAGATTTGAACTATGGCCTTCATGAGATTTGAACTATGGCCTTCCTGAGATTTGAACTTTGGCCTTCCTGAGATTTGAACTTTGGCCTTCCTGAGATTTGAACTTTGGCCTTCCTGAGATTTGAACTCTGGCATTCCTGAGATTTGAACTCTGGCCTTCCTGAGATTTGAACTATGGCCTTCCTGCGATTTGAACTCTGGCCTTCCTGAGAATTGACCTCTGGGTTTCCTGAGATTTAAACTCTGGCCTTCCTGAGAATTGACCTCTGGCCTTCCTGAGATTTGAACACTGGCATTCCTGATATTTGAACTCTGGCCTTCCTGAGAATTGACCTCTGGACTTCCTGAGATTTGAACTCTGGCCTTCCTGAGAATTGACCTCTGGGTTTCCTGAGATTTAAACTCTGGCCTTCCTGAGAATTGACCTCTGGCCTTCCTGAGATTTGAACACTGGCATTCCTGATATTTGAACTCTGGCCTTCCTGAGAATTGAACTATGGCCTTCATGAGATTTGAACTATGGCCTTCATGAGATTTGAACTATGGCCTTCCTGAGATTTGAACTCTGGCCTCCCTGAGATTTGAACTATGGCCTTCATGAGATTTGAACTATGGCCTTCCTGAGATTTGAACTTTGGCCTTCCTGAGATTTGAACTTTGGCCTTCCTGAGATTTGAACTTTGGCCTTCCTGAGATTTGAACTCTGGCATTCCTGAGATTTGAACTCTGGCCTTCCTGAGATTTGAACTATGGCCTTCCTGCGATTTGAACTCTGGCCTTCCTGAGAATTGACCTCTGGGTTTCCTGAGATTTAAACTCTGGCCTTCCTGAGAAATGACATCTGGCCTTACTGAGATTTGAGCTCTGGCCTTCCTGAGAATTGACCTCTGGCCTTCCTGAGATTTGAACACTGGCATTCCTGATATTTGAACTCTGGCCTTCCTGAGAATTGACCTCTGGACTTCCTGAGATTTGAACTCTGGCATTCCTGATATTTGAACTCTGGCCTTCTTGAGAATTGACCTCTGGCCGTCCTGAAATTTGAACTCTGGCATTCCTGATATTTGAAGTCTGGCATTCCTGAGATTTGTCCATCAATCCATCCATCCATCCATTTTCCATACCGCTTATAACACACACACACACACACACACACACACACACACTACTCAATATCCCATGAAATGCATAGACAGGCAAAACAAACTGACCCAAACGATTCAAGTATTTACGTGAATCAGATAGAAGTTTTCCTTTTAGGATTTCCCATACTGTAACTCATCTTACTAACAATCAATCAAAGTCACAAAGACTATAACCATACACAGTGCATAAACAAATAGCCTAATGCATGTATCTTGGATACATCTTTGCTTTTGGTCAGTTTTCCTATGAAGTCTGTGGTTTACCCTGTTTAAATCCCAAAACGTTCCCCATTCAGACGGACATTTCAGCTCACTTCCTGTCCTCCAAAAGAAAACATCTGCCAACAACCCCTGTGGTGTTATTAAACAATGCACTATGATTTCCCACACCTGTCTGCAACGTTGCGACGCCAAGGAAAATGTCATTAGAGCTCTGAGCTATAATCATGTCCAAAACAGAGAACTGCCAAGAAATTGACTAGAAGCAGAAGGGATGATGAAACATAAGACATTAAACAGCAGGCTAAATGAGTTAACGTCACGTGTTAGTTGTTAAAATATGGTAATAACAGAAGTGTTACTGTCTGACATATGTGTCAAAACAATTGAACACAGATCCATGAATGGGATATGCAGATCAATTTGAATTTTTTTGGAGGAATCTTTACACAACTTGTTATAAACACAAGTCCTATAGCCCTTCTCACCTCTAAGTGTAGTTCTTAGAAATACAAATATACCAATATTAATCAAGCGAATGCTAAGGAAGTTAGATGACAATTAATGCCAGGGACTTTTTTTTAATTACTTTATATATACAATATATCAGATAATTATCAATCACCAACCAATGATCCTAATTCTAGGACTTGAAATCCTGCTGAATTTCTGCGGAAAATTTTCAGATCAAAACCGATGACGGCATCACACACCTCCTACACACAGCCCAGAGCCTTATAGACACCAGGATGGGAAATTATTAAAAAAATTTGTATGTTGACTACAGCTCAGCATTTAACACAATAAAATCCCCTCCAAAATCACCACGAGGAGGAGGACCTGAGACTTAACCCCATCTCTTTGGGAGTGGATCTCCAACTTCCTGATAGACAGACCCCAAGCAGATCGGGTGAGCAAATATGTCTTACCCTCCCTCACCCTCAGCACTGGAGCCCCCAGGGTTGTGTCCTGAACAACCTGCTGTACTCGTTGTATACTTGTGACTGAGTGTCCACTTCCAATTCTATCACTAGGAAGTTTTATAGCAATACTGTTGTGGTGGGCCTGATCTCTGATAACAATGAGGCCTACGTGGAGGAGATGTTAAGCCTGGAGAACTGGTGCCAAGAGAACAACCTCCTCCTAAACATCAGCAAAACAAAGAAGTTCATAGTGGACTTCAGCACAAAGCAGTAGAGGTGCTACTTAAGAATAACTGTGCCCAAGTGGAGAAAGCGGTTTCCAGTTTCAGGTACCTTAGTATCCATATCACGCAGGATCTGTCACATTAACACCCTGGTGAAGAAGACCCGTCAGCTTGTTTTTCCACCTTTGGCACCTTAAAGACTTCAAACTGCCCTCTAAGGTGCTAAGGAGCTTCTACTCCAGCACCATCCTGTTAGGAATCATCAAAGCCTGATTTGGGAACAGCACCAAGCAGAATAGGCAGGTTCTCCAGAGGGTGGTGCGATCAGCTGACCAAAGCCAGGAAGATAGTGAAGGACCTCAGCCATCAAACAATGTACTGATGGTTATCTGGTGTTTTATTTCTTTTGATCATGTTGAGTTTGCAGTAATCATGTAGGAAACAATTCACAGTGTAGCATAAGGAAGCATAAGGAAGCAGTGATATCTCCGTACCTTAGCTGTGAGGTTGAAGAAGCCTTTCGGCTCCACCATCTTCTCCAGCACGTGGCACTTGATCCCGGCTGTGCTGTCATACTCATAAGCCACGCCGTACTCCAGGTGCACGTTATCCACTGTCAGACTCACATGATCCTTCTTCCCATCTATCAAAGCGATGGTATTGAACTTGTCCATGACCTCTGCAGAGCACACAAACACACACACACACACACACACAGCAGAGTCACATAATGGGTTAACGAACATTACTCCACACTAATTCTCGATTCGTGATTGGTCAGAAGGTGTTGAATAACTTTCTAAACATGAATTCTAAAATGTTCAATTTCTCTATTAGCGGATAATTCACTCGGCCTTCGCTAGTGGATGTTTATAATGAACAGATGCAATGTAATTTAACACACACAAAAAACACTGTATAACTCTATAACTGATATGGTAAAGTTTTCTGTAATTTAGCATTTTTTGGAAGGAGTCTCCAGTGTCAGCACTTTGTAAAAGTCAGGTATTAATCTATAACTTTAAGTCATATGTCTGTGGAAAGTCTTCTGGATGTGTTTTGCGCTAACATCCTGAGCCGTTGTAACACTAAATGGATAAATAGTACAGCATATCAATATTTAATAAATAAAATTGTGTAACCATTCAATTCAATTCAATTCAATTTTATTTGTATAGCGCTTTTTACAACAGACATTGTCTCAAAGCAGCTTTACAGGAATATAAACACAGTATAAACACAGTAAAGGTGAGAAATTATCCCAACTGAGCAAGACACTGAGTGGCGACAATGGCAAGGAAAAACTCCCTAAGATGTTTAAGAGGAAGAAACCTTGAGAGGAACCAGACTCAGAAGGGAACCCATCCTCATCTGGGTCACAACAGATATTATTAAATAAGATAATTATTGATCTATATGTAATCTGTTTGGCTTAGAAGAAGCCTTTGTCCCAGCAATCTGGATTTGCAGTAGATGAGAGCTCCCAGCCATCCAGAAGTAGGACCTCCGAGACTGATCATATAGGTCCAAAGAGCACCTCAGCGCTGTGGTATAAGAGGAATAAAGCACTTCATGACGTGCTATTGTGGGAAAACGGTCGGCCCAGTCATTGATTGTTTTCCTCTAACTGCAAACTCGTGGAATTTGGGATATCAGCTGGCTTTAGAGCTTCTGAAATGACTTACACAGCTGAGGACTTACACAACTGCCTGTCTTGTTTTTATGGAAAAATCATTATTTCCATCATCTACGTTTAATACTAAAGCACAGGCTTCAGATGCGCCATGGATTTCTGCACGTACATTTCTCTTCAAAAGTTTCGAGTCATCTGTAATCCTTTATTCAATGTTCGCTGAAACCGTATCTATATGATACAATTCAGATATAAAAAACGTCAACAACATTCCCAGCTCTAATTTAGTCACTAGTGCTGTACATCATTGTGGACACATATAATGTTTCTTTTTATCAAGCGTATTAGGGAAATCGAATCGTTTGATGCATCAACATAATCTGTGGTCCGAATTGGTCGGAATCAGCTCGTCTTCACTGAGGTGAATGATTGAAATGTTTTCCCCTCTAATGAGTAGCAGGTGTGACTATGGAAGAGAGATTCACAACACCGCGAGAGACAAGCAGACAGCTGCAGTGAACATCATGATGATGGAAAAGGCACTGAGACAGTGTGTGTGTGTGTGTGTGTGTGTGTGTGTGGTGTTTGGAACTACCTTCCACTTTACACTCAAACCCTTCTCCGTTCTCCTCAGCATTAGGTTTCTGGCTGGCCTTCTGGTGGTCGTCCTGGGCGCTCTCGCTGTTGTTATAGACCCACTTTATGGAGTCTTGCTGAAATAAGAAACAACCAGAACACAAATGTTTAGCCTGGCATTAGGATTCGGGTTCATTTGGCGAGCACGCTCTGTTCATGCTCTGTTCACGAAAACCTTTAAAACAACATTTTTATTTCATTTCATCCTTCTGGTTAATTTTTATTTATTTAAATTTTTTTAGGGATACTCATTTCATATTTATTACTGAAGAACTTGTTAGATAAACCTGAGACATTTTTATAGTATTTATAGTGTAGAAATCGGAGTGCTCTATGCCTTCTCCATACAAACGGAAAACTGCATTATGGGTATACTGTATGTATTATAATTCGGGCACTAAGTCGATGCAGGGCGTGGAGGGATTCCATGAGGTCTTTCAGCAAAATTTCTAATATATTGCACTGTGGAGAACTACTGTGTGAACTGTTGCTATCTCCTGCATGTCTTATGAGTTATAATTCCTGAAGTATGACGGCCTCTTGTTTGACAAATAAATGTAATCGAGTTTTTTTTTTTTTTTCCGCTGCTATTTAATAATTAATCGCATCTAATACCACACCGTGCTTGTATTCTCGGTAGAATGAATGGATTAAAGCTTATAGGTTTAAATCACCAGAGTATCATACGCTGTTTGGCCCTCATGCAAAGCGCGTAACCCTCAGGTGCTTGGCTCAGTACTTGGATTAGGCTTAGACGTGCTTTGGAGCAGTGTGATTCAGTTCATTGGTGGACTGAATACATCCGTCCATCCATTTTCTATACCGCTTATCCTTTCTTCAGGCTCACGGGGAACCTGGAGCCTATCCCAGGGAGCATGGGGCACAAGGCAGGGTACACCCTGGACAGAGTACCAGTCCATCACAGGGCACAATCACATACACACTCACACACCCATTCATACATTACGGACTCTTTAGACACGCCCATCAGTCTACCCTGCTCAGGCTTGGGCTGTGTTTTTGAAACAGTTTATTTGTATACAGTATATTGTGATCTTTATGTTATTCGATCATATTTTTCATGATTTGTAGTCAAAGTGGGAAAAAAAGTACAATACAGATGCTGAAGATGATGAATGGATGAATAGATTGAATTGACTGATGAATGTGTGATTAATGAATAGATTAATGTAGAAGAATGATGAATGGATGCGAGATAAATTAATGAACGGATATATACGGTGAATGGATGAATACTGAAGGAACAAATAGATCCAGGATGAATGTTTAAATAGATGGAAAATAAATGATTAGATGAATAGTTAAAATGTTTGAATCAATAAATATATGAATATATTTCATATATTCACAGGGCAGCTGTGTCTCAGTCGGTAGAGTGGGTTGTCCACTAATCCACTAATCGTAGGTTTGGTGGTTCGAATCCCGGCCCGGTGATCCCATGCCGAAGTGTCCTTGGGCAAGACACTGAACTCTAAATTGCCCCCGATGGCAAGCTAGCACCTTGCATGCAGCTCTGCTACCATTGGTGTGTGAGTGTGTCTCATTTGTAAGTCGCTTTGGATAAAGGCGTCTGCTAAATGAATAAATGTAATGTAATGTAAATGAATATATAAACCGATTCATGCTGACTGATGAATGGTGAAGGGATGATTAATAAATGCTTGTTTGGATGAGTGGTTAATGGATTATTAATAATTTGCTGATTAGATGAATTGACAAATGGCTGATTGGTGAATGATGAATGGATAAACAATGCATGATTACTATTATTATTATTGGTGCTGTTGTTATTAATTTTACTAACACTGGAACATGACACCGTAGTGCACAAATGGTTGATTTAGGAACGTGGCCGTACCTGCGTGGGTCTGCGGTATTTCCTGCAGGCTGTGACATGTGCGATCACACTGGCGTGACTCTCTTTGCTCACATTAATGCCATTGACCTTGATAATGCACTGACCCGGGTGTAGACCTGCCACGGCTGCTACAGTGCCTGCAAAACAAACCAAATAAATCATCACCAATGAGAGAGAAAGAAAGACGGGACTGTGGTCACTGGCAACCATACTTTATTAACATGTTTACGAGAGCAGTCACTCGTCTGACTACAAACAGCATGAATCAGGCTCCAAACTGCCGCTATTTGGGTAGGCGTTTTGTAAACTGAATGGCAGGTTGCATGATGAACGGCATATAAACAAGCCAAGTTCAGGAGCCAGCAAGCATAAACACACTGTACGTCCTGTGCAGATAAAGCTCAAGAGGCATTTTAAAGAGTAAGGTAATAACTGCGCCAGGATGTAGTCAATGTTGATCTGTGCGAGAGTTTAGGTTCTGTAGAAAACATTTCGTTACATGCTTCAGGGTCAAGCTTTAACGATATGGGCACATTACTGGAAGAGTAAATGTTTATGTATTTTATAGAAAAATCTCTTAAGCATGTAAAATCTTAGCATATGAAATATCTTGGCTTTCTAGTTGTTTATTGCTTGTAAGCATGAATTAGGAGTCAGTTGAGGTGGTTCGGGCACCTGGTAAGGATGCCCCCTGGGCGCCTCCATAGGGAGGTATTCCAGGCACATCCAACTGGGAGGAGACCTCGGGGAAGACCCAGGACTAGGTGGAAAGACTATATTTCCACACTGACCTGGGTACGCCTCGGGATCCCCCAGTCAGAGCTGGTTAATGTTGCTCAGGAAAAGGAAGTTTGGGGTTCCTTGCTGGAGCTGCTACCCCCGCGACCCGATTACGGATAAGCGGTTGAGGATGGATGGATTGCAGGTAGGAAATAAAATTATGAGTGGATAACTCATTTGGATTTGTCGGTTTATCATAACAGAACGTATCAGAATAGAGAAAATCCTGATTAAAATGTTGTTTGTTAAGTTGCTGTAATCCCAGCTCCATGTCAAACAATACAAACATTCGAGTCCATAAGTATTTATCCAGTGACACAATTTTTGTCATTTTGCCTCCGTTTTGTTTCCTTCAGCCTAACGATGGCCTCCTTCACTTGCATCGACACTCCTTTGGACGGCATATTGAGAGTTCGCATGAACATTTACCAAATGCAATCAACTCTGGACCTTTTATTTCCTACATTTGTCGAAGAACAAGAAACAGGCCACACCCGGCCTTGAAACCGCTCATCTGTGAACTGTCCGATTACTTTTGAGCCTGTGAAAACGGAGGGAGGACAATGGAAAATGGCTGAAATTCCTAAAGAATTACATTTAGCAGACGCTTTTATCCAAAGCGACTTACAAATGAGAGCACACTCACACACCAATGGTAGCAGAGCTGCATGCAAGGTGCTAGCTTGCCATTGGGGGCAACTTAGGGTTCAGTGTCTTGCCCAAGGACACTTCGGCATGGGATCACCTGGGCCGGGATTCGAACCAGCAACCCTACGATTAGTGAATTAGTGGACAACCCGCTCTACCGACTGAGCCACATATGCCCATTACATATTATTAGAATTATATATGCCATATTTATGTTAAGCCCCTTGAATTAAAGCTGAAAGTCTAAACTTGAATCATATCTTGGTTGTAATCCATTGTGGTGGTGTACAGAGACAAAATAGTGATAATGGTGTCGCTGTCCAAATACTTATGGACCTGACTGTATGTTGAATATCATTGGTTGCCGGTTGCTTTTTTACTTGCCAGTGTGAACATAGGGCTAGTGTAAAATTACAGCTGGATAACAAGCCGAGTACAGACACAACACTCATTTGTAAAAGAGCTTTTACTGAGAGCAGCAGGAAGGACTGAACAGCTCAGTGCAGTCGTGTGTGTGTGTGTGTGTGTGTGTGTGTGTGTGTGTGTGTGTGTGTGTGTGTGTGTGTGTGTGTGGTGAGATGCTATTTCTCTCTGACTGTTACACCCAGCCATAAGATATAATTTTCCATTTTCATGCTCCACTGCATGCAGAAAGACAACACCACTTCGGCCAGAGATTGGCTTGGATGTCTATCGTTGAGCCTCATCATCACCTGTTCTTGGTTTTGGCTAGACATCTGAAAATATCTTATCTTTTCGTTCTGTTCTGTCTGTCTGTCCCTCTCCATATCCCAAGTGGTCCTCTCATCTCTTGCTCTTCTTTTCTTCTTGTCTCATGCTGTCGCAATTTCTGAAATGAAGCTATTCCGCTGAGTGCCAGTGTGGAATAGACTAAGTCCCCCTGCTGAGTTTTTTTTCCCCATCTGTCGCTAACTTCAGAAGAGTCCCGTGGACACATCTTTAAGCCCTCAATGCTCTCAAGTATATTCCTTTCAAACTTTTCCGAGTACTGACCTGCCTCTCGTTCGGATTCTCATTCGTGAGCTAGCAAATATTATGAATATTTGTGGGCGGTTGTGGATCAGTCGGTAGAGCGGGTTGTCCACTAATCCACTAATCGTAGGGTTGGTGGTTCGATTCCCGGCCCACATGAGTCCACATGCCGAAGTGTCCTTGGGCAAGACATTGAACCCTAAGTTGCTCTTGATGGCAAGTTAGTATCTTGCGTGGCAGCTCTGCTACCATTGGTGTGTGAGTGTGTGTGGCGGCTGTGGCTCAGTCGGTAGAGCGGGTTGTCCACTAATCCACTAATCATAGGGTTGGTGGTTCGAATCCCAGCCCGGGTGATCCCATGCCGAAGTGTCCTTGGGCAAGACACTAAACCCTAAGTTGCTCCCGATGGCAAGCTAGCACCTTGCATGCAGCTCTGCTACCACTGGTGTGTGAGTGTGTCTCATTTGTAAGTCACTTTGGATAAAAGCGTCTGCTAAATGAATAAATGTAAATGTGTGTGAATGAGACACAGTGTAAAGTGCTTTGGATAAAAGCGCTATATAAGTGTGCCATTTATGAACATGCATTAATATAACCTTCTTAGAAATCCTGGCAGGTTAGCTAGCAATGATTTTGGCTTGGCTAGCTAGCATACTCTGTGAGTGAACATCCTGTCAGGTTAGCTCGTGTTATCTTCGTAGCTAGTATCAGCCATGAGAATTTCTAACTATGAATGAAAATCCTCTTAGAAATTGTGTATGGTATGGTCACGTTAGCTTGCCGGCTAGAATGTGTTTGGTAGCTGACTGGAATTAGCAGTCAAAATACTGAACTTTTATAAAGATGGCTTAAGAAATGTCTTCTTAGAAATGTTAGCTTATGTTAGCTAGCATGTTAGCAGTGAACGTTACATACATTTATGAGTGTGACTTCGAATTCCTCTCAGAAATGCTGTGAATTTAGCGTATATTTGGTGACTAGCTGTCCAATCTCAGACATCAGGATAGCCCATATTTGCTAGCCCATCTTAGCTTTGTCAGGTAGAATTAACAGTGAGATTAACAAACATTTGTTTAAAAAAAAATCCTCTCAGACATCCTGTCAGTTTAGCTCCTGCTTGGTATCTAGCTATCATTAGCAGTCAAAATAACAAACAGTTACAATCATGGTTTAGGAATCTTTGCAGACATCTTGTCAGGTAGGCGTATGTTTGTTAGCATTTTAGCAGTGATCATAATGTGATTTAATATAGAGCTGACATGCTGGAAAACTCTCGCTGTGTGTTAAAAACTTCTCTTCATTCAGATTTCTCTCAGAAATCCTGTCAGATTAGCTCATGCTAGCCAGCCAGCTATCTATATTAGTCATATAGAATAAAAGCATTTATGATTACAATTTAAAAATTCAATAAAGCTCATGCTAGCTAGTGGGCTAACAAAATCTGTAAATCTATGGACAACAATTTCTTCCGACAAGAGGACTTTCAAAGATTTCCATATATTGACTCAAAGGCAAGCCTATATTCCCATTTACGGGCTTCTAGGCATGCCAACGACAACACACTCTTATTTCCATATATGGATACAAAAGCATCTGAAATTGAGAGTGAACATTCTGTGCGTATGTGCGTGTGTGTGTGTGTGTGTGATAAGTTTACTGGTCTGGTTGTGGACCAGTCCTTTACCTTCCTACACATCCAGCTGTGGTGCAGCTGTACTGCTCATACACAGAGAGGAGTAACTTCCTGTCACACCCTTTCCCCATGTCTCTCTCTCTCCATATACCTCACACTCTCTCGTTATATCTCACTCTTTCTCTTGAGATATTTTTCAATGCTTATAAATGTTATATATTTTTCTGTTTGTACATTTAATATCACTCTCACTCTTTAGATCGCACTCTCTCTCGTTATATCGCACTTTCTCTCTCTTTATATCTCACTGTCTCTCCTCATGCCTCACACACTCTCTTGTATCCCACTCTCTCCCTATCTCACTTTTTGTCTCCGTATGTCTCATTCTCTCTCCTTATATATCACTTTCTGACCCTTTATATCTAACTCTCTCTCCTCATGTCTCACACACTCTCTTTGTATCCCACTCTCTCCCTATCTCACTTTTTGTCTCCGTATGTCTCATTCTCTCTCCTTATATATCACTCTCTGACCCTTTATATCTAACGCTCTCTCCTCATGTCTCACACACTCTCTTTGTATCCCACTCTCTCCCTATCTCATTTTTTGTCTCCGTATGTCTCATTCTTTCTCCTTATATATCACTCTCTGACCCTTTATATCTCACTGTCTCTCTCTTTATATCACACTCTCTCTTCTTATAGCTCACGCTCTGTCATTATATCTCACTCTATCCTCCTGTATCACATTACTTCTGATGTTATCTCACTCTCTCTCATTATATCTCACACTGTCTATTTTATATCTGTGTTTCCTCACCTCTGCCGACGGCATGCACAACAGATGGGCCGAAGCCACGGATCTGAAAACCCAGCCCATCCGCCGAGTCTGGGATCTTCACAGTTCTGAATACACACACACACACACACACACACACACACACACACACACACACACACACACACACACATACATAGTAAAAAAACAAAGGAATATACCACAGCAACATGACATCCATGAGGAACAAATCTTATATTTAAATCATTTAATAATCTATTCGTTGTAAAGAGCTATTAATTAATGAAGCCATATGACGTGAAATATAACAGGATGTTTATTAGGTAGAATTTAATACTGTCAAGTTTTCCATTAAGCCTGGGTTAATTAGTGATCAGGGGAAAGCGAACTCTTATCTCTATTCACATGAAAAATACCGTGGATTTTTCCTCAACTGTTGACAAGTGAACTATGCACTGCAGTGCTGAAGGATCTGTATTAACATGGACAGACTTCGCTTTGTACTGTACGTACTCTCGAGGTTTGGTGCTGACCAGCACTCGAAGAGGACCCTTGCTGCCGAAACACTGCTTGAGAAATGCTTCCACTTCATGGAACGGCCTCAAGAAAACCAGGTCTCCGTTGATAGCGAAGATCTTCTTCCCCACCTCCATCCCAGCCATCTGAACATATAATCATTATTTTAAAAGAATAAACCTTAGAACATTTTAGATATCAGTTCCGTGGTAGGTCATTTTTTTTTTACTGTTATTTCTGACATTTTTCTTCTGTCAGATTTCTCATTTTTGGTCATATCACCTTCGATCCTGAAAATCTTTTTTTTCCTAATGAGCAACTGCATGCGTTTATTATCCTTCTTTTACACCAATATCCTGTGTCGGGGGTTTCCTCCGGGTACTCCGGTTTCCTCCCCCAGTCCAAAGACATGGCTGATTGGCGTGTCTAATGTGTCCGTAGTGTGTGTATGTGATTGTGCCCTGCGATGGACTGGCACCCTGTCCAGGGTGTACCCCGCCTTGTGCCCGATGCTTCCTGGGATAGACTCCAGGTTCCCCCGTGACCCTGAAAAGGTGTAAGCGGTTGAAGATGGATGGATGGATGGATGGATGGATGGATGGATGGATGGTAATCCATCAGGCCCTTTAAACCTTTTTTTGCTCTGGGATAAATCATTGGCAATACATTTCAAGCCAATATCAATTTAACAGGCTTATAGAGACATTTTCTCTGAAAGCGTGCTAAAAAAAAACTCTACCTTGGGTTCCTCTGATTACTTAAATTGAAGATCTAATTTACTTTAAGATTCAATATCTTTCATCTTGCATCACTATACGCCACTTCGTCCGCTCGGCTCTCAGTGGAGCTCGCTGATTTCGGTGAACGACCGAACACCTACACGTCGCTTGTGCTATTGTATATACCTCCATCGCTCAGCCACAACATGTCGGTCGCTCTGTTTTCCTGAGAAAACGCTGGCGAGCCGAACGCTTCCCTCCGTTTCAGCATTCTATAAAACGGAAAGCTGGCCTTTCCTTTCCCTTGTTCTCTCTCTCTCTTTCCTGTCTAGAGCTCATGCATCATGTTGCGTGTGAGTCAGATGCGGAGTGTTTTTTTTTTTTTTTTTTTTACGAGATGGCCCTTTATCTATGTGAGTACAAAGCGCAAGCATATTGCCTGATTTAATAGCTCCGTATTGGAATCATAAACTGCGACTCCACATCTTCACACACACACGGCATCACTTCAGATCTGGACAGCATCACCGAACCATCCCCCCATTAGGACCGATCGTGTTTCCACAACCTCAGATAGCAGAGTCTTATTTAATCGAGTGACGATTCAAAATCACTTAAAAAAAAAAAAAAAAAAACACTTTTAAAGCTTTCTATTTCTGTCTGACCGCAAGATTTAAACATCAAACCGCCTTCTAACACGGATGGAATTCAATCTGAAAGCAATAAACCCTGCGATCACAGCCTTGGGGTCTGACCATGGGAATTTCTCATGAATTAACATTTGCATCCCAAACTCAAATTCAAGCTTGCAATTGATGTCATAGAGTGTAATCAGAATTTTACATTTACATTTAGCAGACACTTTTATCCAAAGCGACTTACAAATGAGACACACTCACACACCAATGGTAGCAGAGCTACATGCAAGGTGCTAGCTTGCCATCGGGGCAACTTAGGGTTCAGTGTCTTGCCCAAGGACACTTCAGCATGGGATCACCCGGGCCGGGATTCAAACCGCACCCCTACGATTAGTGGATTAGTGGATTAGCGGACAACCCGCTCTACCGACTGAGCCACAGCCGCCATATAGAATTTTGTTTCAACGACTATTTTTGTTGTCTTCGGTTTAATCTCTAATCTGAAATACGCAGCCCTATGAATACTTTATTAAACTGGTCATCTGGTTACAATCCTATAAAAATACTCCAAAACTCGATAACATTCTTATCTTTAGGCAGTCACCGCTACAATTGTGCCTTTGGAGGGAAAAAAAAAACCCAAAACCTCTTATTTTGCCAAAATGGAAAGAAAAGGAAGCATCACATGTATTACTCTGAACGTAGGTAAAGATTAGGATTATAATTTTGTTCCATCCAGCAAATTTTCCTTATAGGCTAGCTACGTAAACCACGAGGTAAGATCAGCTAGCCAATCACCATGATGTCATCAAAACAACTGACAGTTATGTGGTTGGATTTTGTTCGATTTTATACTAAAGTTATAAGCAACTGAAAGTAAAAAATAAAGTTGTACAATCGATGTTAAAGTTCAATTTAAACCTTCGGAACTTTTCATACAGTTAAGTAATATGAAATATTCTCAATTTTTGATAGGTTAGTGACAGATCGAACTTTTTCTCCAAATGAAGAACAGATTTACATATCTTAGCGATTTGATTTTGTCTCATCGCTAAGAGACACGAATATTTTACGCATTTTTGAATGATTACGAATTACGAAAACGAATTATTACGAATGTTTGAAAAACTTCTCGAGAATTTCAGGAAACTTCAATAGGTCAGTGACAGATCGAGCTTTTTCTCCAAACGAAGAACAGATTTACATATCTTAGCGATTTGATTTTGTCTCGTAGCTAAGAGACACGAATATTTTACGCATTTTTGAATGATTACGAATTACGAAAAAACAAATTGTCTAAAAACTTCTCGAGTATTTCAAGAAACTTTGACAGATCGAACTTTTTCTCCAAACGAAGAACAGATTTACAAATCTTACTGGTTTGATTTTGTCTCGTAGCTAAGAGATCGCCGGAAGACGTTCTGTGGTGAAAATTTGCATGACTCGGGTAGTCCATAAACTAAGTTGTGACAGGTTTAGACTTGGTGTTTGTACTGTATGTTTTCCTATGACATATCCACCTCATTTATTCAAATTTATAAACATTTCTCATGAGAACTGGTTGTAGCATTTACCGGCTACAAAAGTGTTAGTTAGATTTAATTAGTTAGCTAGCTAGCTACAGTGGTGTGAAAAAGTGTTTGCCCCTTCCTCATTTCCTGTTCCTTTGCATGTTTGTCACACTTAAGTGTTTCGGAACATCAAACCAATTTAAACAATAGTCAAGGACAACACAAGTAA
>JAFFST010047233.1:116702-137187 GCA_022414735.1 Noturus placidus | reverse complement strand
CTCAGTGGTGGAATGAACTTCCAACCTCAATCAGGACTGCAGACTCACTCACCATCTTCAAGAAACAGCTAAAGACCCACCTCTTCCGTCAACACCTAACCATCTCATAAAAAAAACAAAAACAAAAAAAAAGGCACGTACACCTCTACTCTGCACACGTTGCTTCTTCTGGTACTCAATGAATAGATCTTGTATAGTAGCACTACTTGTATTGTTCTCTGCTTGATATCACTTTGCTTGTATCTCTCATTTGTAAGTCGCTTTGGATAAAAACGTCTGCTAAAGGAATAAATGTAATGTAAATGTAAGAAGCTCTGTCCTTTTGTTTCATTTTCCGTCTCTTAGAATTGAAGAGGCGAGGAATGTCGAGGAAAAGCCCAGAGTTCTTCAAATGGACAAGATAAAGAGGTGGACATTTTTGCTGCGGGTATATTCTGTCCCCTTCCGGAATAAAATGCGATCTGATCTTTAACAATGCTATCGCACTGCACAGTAGGCGCAACGACTCCAGTACAACATCGTCCAAACGTCTTGTTTACTTTGAAGCTGCGTTCACGCCGTGTCATAATTACCGTAATTACCAGATCCTGACTTGTAAAAAGCATTCACGGCCATGTAAAACCCGTAATTAGACCTTGTAAACTAGAAACGTCATGTGGAAACACTCAAAATGGCGGCGGCTTCTGCCGTAAAATGTAGCTAAATGGTGCACTTATATAGCGTTTTTATCCAAAGCGCTTTACACTGTGTCTCATTCACCCATTCACACTCACACCAATGGTAGCAGAGCTGCCATGCAAGGTGCTAGCTTGCCATCGGGAGCAACTTGGGGTTCAGTGTCTTGCCCAAGTACACTTCGGTATGTGGAGTCACATGGGCCGGGAATCGAACCACCAACCCTAAGATTAGTGGACAACCCGCTCTATCACTTGCGCCACAACCACAACTGTAGTTAAGTTGTTATCTCGTAATATTTCTGTGTAGGATTGACTACTATGTCTTAATAATGTAGGATTAATCTGAAAATAAATCATATACATACATACAATACAGTTTAATGTAGATCGCACAGAGTTGGATAACTATCACAGCATCCTTACATTTATGGTACTTGGCAGACGCACTTATCCAACATTTATCTCATTCGTACATATGAGCAATTTTGGGTTAAGGGCCTTGCTCAAGAGCCCAACAATGGTAGCTTGGTGGTTCTGGGGTTTGAACTCACAACCTTCTGAGCACTAGACCAACAAGTTACATTACATTTACATTTATTCATTTAGCAGACACTTTTATCCAAAGCGACTTACAAATGAGACACACTCACACACCAATGGTAGCAGAGCTGCATGCAAGGTGCTAGCTTGCCATCGGGGGCAACTTAGGGTTCAGTGTCTTGCCCAAGGATACTTCGGCATGGGATCACCCGGGCCGGGATTCGAACCACCAACCCTACGATTAGTGGATTAGTGGACAACCCGCTCTACCGACTGAGCCACAGCCGCAAAGTTAAGCAAAGAGCTCAAACGGATTCAGTTTGGTGTATTGAAATGCATACATAATTCCAAGTCTGAGGACGCAAAGAGCTCCGTGTAGACCGTCCGGGTCGTCACCTAGCAATTACGGTAATTCCGACACAGAGTGAGTTGAACGTGTCACGTGCCTAAAAATAAGTCATTGCTTTCGAATAGCTCAGTTTTCTCCATCAACGTTACAACGCTGAACCACCGTTTTCGAATTTATCCACGTTTTCAAAAAGCTCTGGACAAAAAAACGCCGTCCCCATGTGAACTGAAGACCAAAAATGTAGCCTTATTAGCTGGATTATTGTAGCCTTAAATTGGCTCTCCCTGGTATTTGATCCGACAATCTGGTAACTGGGAAGAAACCTTAACTCCTGAGCTGCTACTTCCTCCAAAGTCAGTATCTCCAGTGTAAATTCTATTTCTGTTTTCCTCAACAATCTTCTGTCTTAAATTTTGCCTCTGCAATATACTGTTCTGTAATGACTCTCCATTTTGTGGACAAGCTCTCAAACCCACTCAAAGCCAACAAAGACACAGTGTACAGCCATAAAGTTCACGACTTAAAATAGCTCTCCACTTCAGAGGTTTGGAAAGCAAAGGGGAAAAAAATAAATAAAAAGGAGCGACACGTAGCCAAAGGCAACGGGTTTTTAATCAGAACGACGTCACGTTCGATCTCAGAGTCCAGAAAGCCGAGGAGACGTCGGTGGCCGAAAGCGACGATTCAAATGAAGACAGAACGATTTATCGTGGACATAAGCGTTTCGTGCACGGCTCATCTGGACCATGACCCTTGGCTAGAAATGTCCTCGTGTCTTTTTTGGAACGTGTGATCTAACCTGACGTTCCTTCTTTATTAAAATATTTCTCACCGAGACTCTTTGAGATGCCTGTGAGCTTTCCTGTGTTTGTTCAAGTTTTCACGTTACACGGATGGTCCGCCGCTCCATCTGGCTTCTGTGATGTCTTTCACTGAGAGATCTCGCCTCACGCACACCATGCTGTATTTCTCATTATGTAAGCACGAAGTGTCTCTCAGTCTGAAGAACGTTTTCAATCGAAGCCAGCCGCAAGTATGAGAAGCACTGTTTGAGGTCAAGTTGTTTTTTTTCCCCTCCTCAGCTTTTAAAATCTCCAGCCACCAAATAAGCAACATGGGCAACAACAGTGCTGTCCTTGTTCATGATAATGTCTGGCAGTCAGATGGAGAAGCTGGCATGACTCTGTGTCATTTGGAGTGGCGTATGGCCTTTGTCTCGGCACATTGAGGAAGCCTTGTTGGCATCTAAAAAGGCAGTAAAATATCAACAGGCTCAGACTTCTGAATAGCATCGGGCTCATTCATTGCTTCCTCAGACCATCACAAAATTGGAGAAATCCACTTTTTTAATGAGTTTAAAGACCTTGCCACATCCTTCTCGTCAGTTATGTTGCTCTTACGTGTTCTTTAGTCCCTCGCTAAGATGAAAACACAACACAACAGCCACATTTTAGCGCAATAACTAGGCTATGCTTGAATGGGACGTTTCCGTTTGAACCCTGGGGTATTCAAAGCAAATTTGTAAAGGTCCTTCGACATTCTATTTCAATAAGCAGCAAACATGACTGAATGGCAGCAAAAAAAAAGTTATTTTAATACGTAGTTCATGGCAATAAATAAGACACATCAGTACATATGACAGAGACATCTGCTTTAAATTAAGAATAAACACAACCTTCTATTCCCAACTGTCATTAATCAGATTTTTTTGTTGTACAACAGCCTTTAGCTGCTGGAACTGATGCTAGTCTAAGCTGGAAACATAGTTAAACATCGTTAAAGCTAGGAAATGTTAGCAAAACTAACCCCATTAGCTTTAAATTAGCATTAGATGGAGTTCATGCCTTTTATGTAGGCAAAGGAGATGCATCATTATATACGAGTCTCAGCGTACACCAGTGAGGTAGGGCAACGACGTTCATCCTGAAGTTCTACCTTTAGGCACACATGAAGAGCTCTAGCACTAAGTGCATTGTGTTGCATGAGAAGATTACCACAGATGACAAACTGATGTGATTCTTCTGGGGTTTTTTTTCTGCACTAAATGCTAGGAACTGAAACTGTAATGAGTATGTTGGTCTAAATAAAAATACAAGTCGTAAATAATTAAAAATAAATGTATTGAAACTGTAATGAAGCAAGACTACAGCTTCAATAACACCCAAGTAAAGTATAAACACACAAAAAGTAATGCTTGAGTAAGGAAGTACGACTACTCGAGTATTTTCCAGCCCTGTATCCAGGCTATGTTCCACCAGCTGTCGACCTCTGGTTTAACCTGTCAGCAGGGTGTGAGGCTGCTGGGATTATGGTTGGCCTGTGGTGTGCTGGAATCTTGATTTAATCAAATCGTCCACAAGAAGCATGCGAATAGATACTCGGTGAAGGAACATGATTCATGAGGCTCTGGATTTGATTTCAGCCTGCCTAAAGCCAGGGATGCACTTGACCCGTTCTCCAGGGAGAGCTAGAAGGAATAGAAGGAGCTTTCTAGGGATACTTAATGGGCAGGCGATGATGAATGAGATCCTGACATGAAACAAGGCTGTGTGCTATTAATAATGTGTTCAATGTGGGTATTTGAATACCACAAGCTCAGGAAAGACTATTCCATCCATCACTACCACACAATTTAGTGATGCTAATCAGCATACAATACAAACAGTCTTTGGACTGGGAAGGAAACCAGAGAAAGCCATGATGCATGGGGAGAACATGCAAACTCCACTCAAACAGTGCAGAAGTGGGGATCAAACCCCCAATCCCAGAGGTGCAAGGCTAATGTGCGAACAACTAAGCCACCATGCCATCTGAAAAGACTATTCTACAGTATGTCTTGAATTCCATTATCCAGAATTGTATGTGCTGTTTCTTTAATTATCTTGTTTGTTGAACCCACCCTTCTCACATTGTCTGTGCCTTTGAGTCCACCCATTGGTCTCAACATGAGTAACATGAAACTTCAATGAGGCAGAGAGAAAAAAACGCCCCAGAAAACCACAAACACCTAGAAATGCCAAATGTGCACCAATCAACAGTAAGAAATACTGTAAGCAGCTCCTCCATCAGAGAACCAAAGTCCTATTGGATCACAAAACTGAGGACTGTGAAGCCACATGTCAAAGTTCACCTAAATAAAGTCAGCACATAGTGAAATAATTCACTACCTGAAGCAAATGCGCATCTTTTTCACGCCTTTTCTTGTCAAGGAATTGTCTTTCCCGCCCCGAGAATTTTATTTGCATTCAGTCTAATATTAGGACTGTATCTGAAAAAGGCAAAGATCATGAAAATCCTACAGCTAAACATGACGGCCTTAAAAACACCGTAAAGTCATGAGAGGTACCTTCCCAGGAAGCACTTGGGGAAGGTACTAAGTTTGCGTTTCCTGTCCTTAATGAGGTGGCCTTGTTTGCTCAAGAGGTTGTAGAACTTCTCGCCCTTCTCCGAAATCATCACCCAAGTATCCTGCTCCATCCCCAACCTCAGTGCTTCAGGAGAAAAAGAGAAAGCCAGAGATACAAGAGCAGGCAATGAGTCACAGCCAGCTGTATTTGTATGAGTAACATTAGGTTTTATACACAAAATGACATTTTAAAAAATTTATCGTATTTACAAAGAGAAAGTATCATGAACTGGAAAAAAAAAACTAACAGCCTCTGGGCTAATTACTATTTAGAGTTGAACCTTTTGCTAACTGCTTCTGACACATTTAATTGGATGGAGCTTACACCATGTTACAGCTCGCTGCCTGTTATTAGCATTACTCACATTTTCTCCTTTCTCGTTCCTTCAAAATGGCCTCCAGCCACTCCTGCTTCTCTTCAGGCGTTTTGGCCATGCACACAAACCACTTGTTCTTCGCCGTGTTGTGGATTTTCCAGCCGTTGTTGACGATGTTCCCACTGCTGTGGTAGTCCGCTGCGATACAAAGGAACAAACGTGAACACCTAGCCTAGCCTAGCCACTTTCTCCATCTTCGAAAGCAACTTCTACAATCCAACATAACTTCTACGAACTGTTTGAACTGAATTCAGTTGAACGTTTTTAACGACCGACAATGCCACAAAGCGACTTAACAGCAATGAGCAGATAAAGGAAAATAAAAACAAAGAACTCAACTCGAAATTCCAACTTGGGAACTCCAAGATCAGCATCCATCCATCCATCCACTGCTTATCCTACACAGGGATCTGGGGAAGTCTGGAGTATATCCCAGGGAACATGGGATACAGCAAGATGGGGAACAACCTGGACGGTGTGCCAACCCATCGCAGGGCACAATCAATATACACGTTCACACAATACGGACAATTTAGAGTTGCCAATCAGACTACAATGAACAGGAGGAGGAAACCAGAGCACCCAGAGGAAGCCCCCAAAGCACAGGGAGAACACACAAGCTCCACACACACAGGGCGGAGTCGGAATTTGAACCCCGACCCCAGAAATGTAAGGCAAAATTCAGATCAGCAAGTGATGTCAAATCAACAAAAAATGCACATAGAGGGGCTTTTGTTCCCATTTTGTAGCTCGAGGTAGAAAATGACGTAATTCTGAGCTCTGACTTCTCACTTCTGAGGTCGAAAGAAGCATCAGACAAGAACACAGCTTCCTGAATAGGAATTCCAAGTCTAGGTGGCATTTTCTTCTAGTCAGAAGTTGGAAATTCCAACTTAAAAGCTTTAGACCATCCATCCATCCATCTTCAACTGCTTACTCCTTTTCAGGGTCACGGGGAACCTGGAGCCTATCCCAGGGAGCATCGGGCACAAGGCAGGGTACACCCTGGACAGGGTGCCAGTCCATCGCAGGGCACAATCACATACACACTCACACACACACACTCATACACACTCATACACACTCATACACTACGGACACGCCAATCAGCCTAACATGCATGTCTTTGGACTGGGGGAGGAAACCGGAGTACCCGGAGGAAACCCCCGACACACGGGGAGAACATGCACACTCCACACACACACATGGCCCTGGCGGGACTCGAACCCCGGACCCTGGAGGTGTGAGGTGGACGTGCTAACCACTAAGCCACCGTGCGCCCAGCTTTAGACCAACATAGCAATATTGTGAATAGACGTCTTGGGATGAACAGAATTTATGATTACAGCAGCAGTTCTACAGTATCCAGAAGAGATTATCCGCTAAAGCAAAGCTGAGTCATGAGTATAAACGGCTTTTGAGAAATGCAAATCTTCAGGGGATCCATATGAGACCATGCACAGCACCAGAAGGTGAATCACAAGTGCAGAAGCGCCAAGCTTCCAAGTACCAGCATGAAGGAATACCAAAATGCCCTTGATGTCTGTACAGTAAGACTCTGAAGTAATACGTTACTTCAGAAACAGGACAATTGGGTGAAAACGATGCTCTCAAGCGTTTCAACATGAAACATGCTGTAATAAAACACTACATGAAAATTATTTAAATTTAAAAGATGATGAAGAGCTCATACCAAACTTCAACACTTTGAGCCAGAGTTTTTAAATCATCATAATAATAATAATAATAGCGCTTAGAAAATATGCGGTTTCATAATAGCTCTCGGTTGTTGTTCGTGATAAGCCCTTGCTGTGGAACAGCTATAAAAGTTGTTCCACTCAGTACGTTTTTGCTTCTGCTCTTCGAACCACCCGGTGATCCGCTCGAACGAATTCTGAAGAATCACTCTGTGAATTTTATGGGAGAAAAAAAAATCTTAAGGCAAGTGATATGGCATTTTTCCCTCATTCTTTCCACCTGAAGTAAAAACAGAGCATTCTCTCAACTTTTATTCAGAGTCCTGGCACGTACATTTCTCTCTCAACTGACTGGCCTGAACGTTGCATTGATTTATCTGTCTGTATCTCAGTGGCAAAATCAGGAGCATTACAGCAGAAATACAGACAGAGACATATTGATCTGTTTTATTCTAACAGCAGAGCAAGTGTGTGGGTCTGAGGGGAGCTAGGCAAGATGCACAAAATATCCGTCAGTGCATGCATGGTTAGTATTTTAAATGCATTAAATTATATATATATATATATATATATATATATAACCAAGCCATAATTTAACTTCAGAGCAAACGTATTACTAATATTGCCTAATTCAGTTAGCAAGATCTGCTACTGCCATTGCATTCCCAAGGTGTAACTGTAAAAGGCATTTCCTCTGAAACCCTGCAAAATGTTAGCAAGGTCTCGAGGACCAAGAGAGACCGCTTAACTTGGACCAATGTTGCGTCTTTTCAAAGGAAAGTAGCTAAAGCGTGCACAAAAGAAGCTACTATAGGTCACCAAATGATGTCACAGACTAATTTGCACATTCATTCGTGTTCATTTGTAAATCAAAACCTGTTACATGATGAAGATTTCCTGAAGAAATTGACCAAATGAATTCAAACCGACTTTTTCATATAGCATATTATACGATAATACTATCATTTCTATCAAGAACTCGTATAAAAAGAACAGATAAGACAGGTAGGAAGTGGTTGCTGTGGGTGGGACAAACAAAGGTGGTGAGTATTTGGGTGTTAGGAGCAATGGTGATCAATCATTAGTTGATGTGAAGAATGATCGGTGATTGGTTGTTGGGGACAATGGTATTCAGTAGTAGGTTAATGGAAAAACCATGGTGATGAGTTATTCGTCATTAGGAATAATAGCGATCAGTAATTGGTTGATGGGAGCAAGGGTGATGAGTTATCCGTCATTAGGAACAATGGCTTTCAGTGATTGGTTGATGGGAGCAATGGTGATGAGTTATTTGTCATTAGGAACAATGGCGACCAGTGATTAGTTGATGGGAGCAATGGTGATGAGTTATTCGTCATTAGGAACAATGGCGGCCAGTGATTGGTTGATGGGAGCAATGGTGATGAGTTATTTGTCATTAGGAACAATGGCATTCAGTGATTGGTTGATGGGAGAATGGTGATGAGTTATTTGTCATTAGGAACAATGGCTTTCAGTGATTGGTTGATGGGAGCAATGGTGATGAGTTATTCGTCATTAGGAACAATGGCGGCCAGTGATTGGTTGATGGGAGCAATGGTGATGAGTTATTCGTCATTAAGAACAATGGCGACCAGTGATTGGTTGATGGGAGCAATGGTGATGAGTTATTCGTCATTAGGAACAATGGCGTTCAGTGATTGGTTGACGGAAAAACCATGGTGATGAACACTTACGCAACCAACATACTATTTACAGCAGGGGTCTTCAACGTTTTCCAGGCCAAGGACCCCAAACTGATGGCGAGATGGATCGGGGACCCCCTAATTATATATATTGTATGAAATTTTGTTATATCAAACTAGTACCAAAACTTTCGCGACCCCCATGCAGTACCTCCGCGGACCCCCTAGGGGTCGCGGACCCCCTGTTGAAGACCTCCGATCTACGATCAATGTAACCAGCAACTTTGTAACTTGGTCTACAATCCACAAGCCTTTAAGTAAGATATGGGTACTATCAACTGAAATAAAAATCATGCTGTCATGTGCTTTATCCAGTCTGAAACTGTCCTCGACTTTCTGTCCTCTCTATAAAAGTATATCACAAAATTTCAGCCCTGACAAACCTTTCTACTTAACAAGAATAGAAACTAATATCAGTGATACAATTCTATATATAGCTGAAAGAGCAATTTCTTAACCATGCATGAACCACACCATCAATCATTTTCATTATGTGTGAGCTAAGCTGCAGTAATAACTATATTTCCCTTATTACTGGGGAGATTATGGAGAACACCCATGCGCCTGTGTGCTAAATCTGGCGTTGTTACCTCCCCACGCACTGAAACAGATCTCTCTTTAAAAAGCCCAATATTAAATCCACCAGAGGCCAGATTGCTTCTGCAAATATAACTGATAATCAGAGCTCCTCCACAGCCAAGATACACTCCATTCTGCGTGCGTAAAGTAACTGAGCTCTGAGGATCTGTCATCTTGCCCAGAAAATGGCATTTTTTCTAACCTTTTGTTGTTAAAGCGGTTAGACGTGAACCCCACCCGGATAGCAAAGGATCAGCGCCAGATATGAAGTCTTGAGGTCACCACATCGGGCGGGGAAAATAAATCATAATTTTTCACTCGTAACTCGTGTGGGAGATGTACCTCCATCGTACCCGCTTGGCTGAACAGATGGATTTAGTTACAGCACAGGGCAGGTGGAGCAAAGATGTCCAAATACAGTTATATACAGCGAAATAAAGTTACATACAGCTCTATTATATTACCACAACCTTAAGGCATGCTACATTATATCATATTACCAACTAAAAGTTGCAGCAAAACACTGTAAAAACATTCACTAGTACTTTTATATTGGAACCTTTTCAAAAATGTACATATATTTATGCAAACAAGGCTTCATCTGAATAAATAGGCATAGAATTTGCATATCTGATTAAAAAATGTTAAATAAAACATGAAGGTAGAATTAAAATACTTATTTCCACAGTGAAGAAACAGTCAAGAGAAAGGCTTCTACAGAACAGTTTGTTTCTGGTTTAATTAAAATAAATAAATAAATAAATAAATAAATAAATAAACATGCTCTTATACTGTATCAAAAATATTATGAGACTTTCCAGTATAAAATTTATCATAAATCCAACAATAATTACTATTTTGGTAAATTCCCCTGGAAAGTCTTTCTAATTAGAAATGGCATGAAGGTAAGAAATTGTTTTAAAATATAGAATATAACGATTTTGAGAAAATCATTGGGTTGATAAGGTTCATCAAAGAAATGAATATGGTAATGAAAAATAAATTGGCGTGTATATCAGGAAGCAAGCATTTAAAGGATATACAGTATGGCTTGATGTCATTGTGAAGTGGGCAGAGCTTAGGGCCTCCAACAAAAAAGCGATTGACGTGAATAAAATTACCGCTCCTGCCTTGTAGTCGAAAACAGTTTTCCATTCTTGCTCAGTCACACATACTACACCATATGGACCTTACACACTCACCTGTACCATCATCTACGTTCTCCACTTCCATCACCTCGGTGTTGATTCGTCCACGAAACTGGTACCGCGGGCCCTCGGTAGCCGCCTTGCTGTTCTTCAAACGCCTGCCAAGAAACACAAACATCTCCAGAAAGGTTCCAGATCCTCTACGACGTTCAGGGATGTACTGTACTGTACATAAGATACGAGCCTCACCTGTTCTTCTTCTTGCAGTAGACCAACAGGTTGTCAAAGAGGAAAAAGACTCGCTCCTGGATGTTCCCCGCTGAGATCTTCAGCAGCACGCCCTGCATCAGCATCTCCGTGCAGCTGTCTGTGATATTGGAGCCCTGAATTGAATGCAGGGGAAAGAAAGAAAGCGTTAGGTTGCAAGAAAACCTGTTCACGCTGATCCTTGGAAATCTCTGAGGAGGCACTTGGCATGGAAACGTCTTTCTACACTACATGCGAATGGATTCTGAAAGGTCAATAAGTTGACTCGACAAAGCTTGGACTGGGACAAGGCCAAGCCACTCTGTACAGCTCTCTTTTAGAGATCGGGGGTGAGACAGGAACGCTCCCTATAGGCTAGTACTTCTCTGCAGAACTGTCAAGCAGCTAAGCATCGCTTAAGTCCAAATGATAACGGATGCTGTGAGCAAGATGGATAGCACACTGCCGTGCCTCTTCAAAATTTATTAGTCACATCTGTATTCTATCAGTCATAAATGGACTAAAGGTCAGTCCAAGTGGTGCAAAATTGGCTACTTAACCATTAGTAGGCTAGTAAGCTAGCTCATGTTTGTAGTCTGAGTTGTGATTTGAATCCTTTTATTCCATGAAAATTGTTTAAAACGAGCGAAACCGGTCAAAAAAATATATACAACAACAACAAATGAGTTTATTCAAGTTAGCAAGTTAATTAACAAAGCTTAAGCTAAAAACAAAACAAAAAAAAACTTGAATTGTGCTCTGTGTAAAACCTGCAGCCTCCACATACAAGAAAAGTTTCTTTTTCGAGTGCTGGTAATGTAGTAAAGAAGTAGTGCAGGTAAGGTGAGCGCAGGAAGACGTCCCCTGCGTCTCCATGTAGCCTACAGGCCTGCTGAGGACACACAGCTGGGTTTCGGGTCAGCGCTAACAAGCAATCATCTGTCTCTGGAAGGCAGGATGGAAATAATGACTCTCTCCCACTCACTCACACACATCCCATATCACTCCACCCTTCCACCCACACCCCAGCATGTAGACAGTAAAGCTAATGGAGTCCCTCTGTAGAATTTGTAGATGCAGACTGCTAAAAATCTGGCAATTAATAAAAGCAGCAAGACGCTAACTACAAACATGACTGCTTTTGTGTGTGGACGGATTTGGTTTGTACGCCACACACACACACACACACACACACACACACACACACACACACACATTTAAATTTATAATCTGGACTAAAACTCAGGAAAATTGCCGTTCAAGAACCACCAATGGCTAAAACGGATAGCAAATCAGCTTCCAAAGTGCTTCATAAAAGCTATTTTGGGAGGGGGCTATGCTCAGAAGAGTATGTACGCCTAATTGATGAAAAAAAATCCAGCTCGCACATGTAGCAGCCTTGGCCATGCAAATATTTACGATTTCTTGCCTACAAGGATGGGTAGGGCAGCTCAGAGGGCCTACATTTAATGCAGGGGGAAAAAAAGGAACAAAAACACAACATTTTCAAACAAAATGGAGCCAAAGTCATTTTCAAAAAGTCTTTTAAAAAGCCACTCCAATGTACGTCGCTTGTTAAAACATGACAGAGTGTTTTGGATTCTGCGGTATGTTTTTTACAGCGGTTGATGTGGATAGAAAACCTGGCTCAGATCACTTCAACAGCTTTTCTTTAAAGGGTGAAATGGCTGACGTGGTTTTAATAGTTATAATGGGAATTATATTGGTTTTAATGGAAACTGTAATAGCAATGATGATCCTGTAGGTCTCTACTGGTAATTTGTTGCCTTCTATCGGTGGTATGTTTTGTGTATATATATATATATATATATATATATATATATATATATATATATATATATATATATATATATATTGGTAATGGTAATGGTTTTAATGGGTAGCTGAAGGTTTTTAATGTCGTGCATTTGTCACGGAAACCATTCAAATTTCTGTGATGGTTTCTATTGGGTCTTATTTCAGCAGGGTGTGCAAGAACACAGAATGATGACCACACAAACACTCTGCAATGGTTTCCCTAATGTAGAGCTTTAAAACATCTGCTGTCCACCACAATACCAGCATCTCCAATCACACAAATATCTCTGGACCTCAGGGAAACCATTACTATTTTCCCCACACTCATACTGCAGGAACGTTCTGGCCGTTTTCACCACCTGTTTGAGTTAATAATGAAACTGAAGAATATTACAAGTCCTTCTTTTCACACAATTTATATTCCATACCTGGTAAATCTGCTTTATGCTGGGTTGAAGTACCACATTTCACAAATCCAGCTGCTGAAATGAATAAATGTTGCTTGCACCTCGTTCCTACAGCTGGATGCACTGTTACTTATGAAATGAACAGACTGTTCTACCGTGTCCCGAAAGCTCTTATATCTGCCTTATCCTTTCCAAGGACGTTGTCTCTGAAACGTCTGCATGTGATCAGTGGAGTGTTGGTAAATGATGGACGCACCTCCCATCCCTCGATGTGCGACTGCCATTCCTCCAGCACCTCCAGCTTCTCCATCTGCCTCTTGGCTTCGTTGATGCTCGAACACACCGCCTTCATCACTTGGAGGGACTCGTGCACCATCGAGTAGTCGTTGTGCTTCTTTGGCGTTCTTTTTAGCAGCTCCTTAAAACACACACCAACACGTATGTGCATGTATACGTTACATACACATATACACGTTAATAGGAAGACTTGTAGACCTGTTTTTGTATGCAATTATTCAATGAGAAAATTGCTAGTTAAGGTTCACATCGAACAGGAGAATGAGGGAGAATGTCATCTGAGTGGCTTTGACCGTGGCATGGTTGTTGGTACCAGATGGACTTGTTTGAATATTTCATGTTCTGAGTTAGTGCAGGGGTGTCCGATCTTCTCTGGTGTGGGTGCGGGTTTTCATTCCAATCAAGCAGGAGCCATACCTGATTCCACATATGTAATCAGTTGAGCTTAGCTTTCAGTAAACTCAGGTGTGGCTTCTGCTTGGTTGGAATGAAAACCTGCACACACACCGGCCCTTTGCGGATAAGATCGGACACCCAGAGTCTGTGGGTGGCTGTGGCTCAGTCGGTAGAGTGGGTTGTCCACTAATCGTAGGTTTGGCAGTTTGAATCCCGGCCCGGATGACGCCACATGCCGAAGTGTCCTTGGGCAAGACACTGAACCCTAAGTTGCCCCCGATGGCAAGCTAGCACCTTGCATGCAGCTCTTCTACCATTGGTGAGTGAATGGGTGACTGAGACACAGTGTAAAGCGCTTTGGATAAAAGCGCTATATAAGTGCACCATTTACCTTTTAGAGTCTGTAGAGTTTACACAAGAGAGGTGTGAAGACCTGACAGGAAGGCTATGCTAACTAAAATAAGCACTCTTTGGGCTCCCAAATGGTGCAAAAGAAAAGCATTTGGAGATCTGGAGATCGCGAGATCGAATCCTGCCGATGCCTCATTAATCCGTGGCAAAATTGGCTGTGTTCTCTGGGTGGGCAGGGGCATCTGTTGTGTCCCCCAATCCCACTAACCTCGTCTGTGAGCTCATGCATGCAGAAGGGGGTGGAAAGCTCTTTCTTCTGAGTGTCCTAGGACACAACATGAGCAGAAAAATGTGTTTGGCTTCATGTCTCAGAAGAAGCATATGTTAGCCTTTACCCTTCCTAGTTGGTAGTTAGGGGAGACCTAACTGTTGTGTGTGAACTTGCCAAGACTGAATTAGGGAGAAAATTGTGGGAAATCCTAAAATAAATAATCACTCTTTTGACTGTGATTTTTGACTGTGACAGCAAATCCAGGAAGTGTAAACCCGGCTTAACTCAACTCGACACCCAGGCCAAACACAACAGCTCCAGCATTTCAGCTTAACTCTGATTTATAGAAAAGGAACATAGATAGTTGTCACTATGTGTTTAGTGAGAACCCTTATCTGTTCCAGCTGTGAGATCTCAAATGGAATGAAAGCTTGAAGGACATCAAAGAACAAGAGATTGCGGTTTTGTTATGCGAAACTAGCGCTCTTGGGTGTTTAGCCGAAAGCAGAAAGGTTTTGGAAAAATTTTCTGGATCAAATATAAGTTCAGTGTCAGCAGAAACGGTCTGTTTATTTTGAAACATGGAATGCTTCAGATGGAGTCAGCTTGACGGGACAGTTTCGCTGATGCATTACTGCCAGTGTTATTAACAGACTATGCTTTAATTCAGGAAATATTACAGGTTTGGTCTCTTGAACGAGACTCTTAATTCTCATCACTATAAGCTTAGGAAAACGGGTTGTTCGAGGGTTCTTTGAATGGTTCTTGGTTCTAGCTGTCTAAAGGGGTTCTACATTGTTTTAGAGTTTGACGGGGAACTTCGAAGGGTTGTATAGGACAAATCGAAGAAGGAAATTGATCTTTAGGGTGCTAGACGGACTCTAAGCTTGGATGGTTGCTTCTTATAATATCAATGAACTGAACAAAGATGGAGTCTCTTGGCTGGAAGTTTGTAAAAGGGGGGGAGAAAATAAAACCACATTAGACTGAATCTCCTTTCATATAACCAACTTGTTTGCGTCTGGTTTCATGCGGATGAGGTGAATGCCACTGGGTGGAACAATAACAAGGGAAATAAACAGATTTGCACTCACTCTGAGGAGTAGAGGATACTTGCAGATCCTCTGGATGGGAGCCACAAGGTAGCCTTCCAACGGAACCTCTGTGTTTTTTCTGCCTCCCAACAGCATGCAGTTCTAATGAGGAACAAAGAAGCAGAAAAGTAAGACAGAACCCAAGAGAGCCAGAATAGAGCCAAAGAGTCAACAAAATGAACCAAAGAGCAATGGAACAAAATCAAAGACTAAACTGTACCAAATTCCAATAGGACAAGTTCAGTTCAGACCACTGAGAGATAAATAAAGTAGCAGAGAGCAGAGAACCAACGAGAGAAACAAATCAGTCCCAGAGAGCCAAAGGGAACCAGAACAGAACCAACGTTTCTATTTTTGAAGAAAGAAAAACCAGTATAGGCCAGTAAAACAGAACCATAGAGGAATGTAACAGAATCAGAGAAGTAACAGAACCAATGAGCAACAAGAAGAACCAAAACAAAGACTAATGAAACTAATAGAACCAAATGTCCAGTGGGACACAACAAAGGTCAATTCATGGCATTCAAGAGAAAATTGTTTTGTTGTTTAAAAAAAAACTGGTCCAGAGAGCAGAGAACCAATGAGAGAACCCATTAGCCAGAAATTAAGAGTAGTGACATTAAACCAAGGACAAGGAGAGAACCAAATAGTAAGGAAACAGAGCCAAAGAGAACTAGAAAAGAACTAAAGAGCCTCTGAAATCAAACAAAAAAAATATCAATGAATACCAAAGAGAGTCAGAACAAAATCAAAGCCCAACTAGATACAATAAGAGAGCTTAGAACTCTTATAAAAAAAAGCACTAAGAAAAAGTAATAAATAAATAAATACATAAATAGATAGATAAAACAGAATCCTAGGCTATGACTGAGAAGCAAACAGTACTAAACAAATAGCAAAGAACCAAATAGAGAACCAAAGATTCAGAACTTAAGGGCAGTGATTCAGAAAGTTAAAGAAAATTAAAACCACCAAGAAAACAATAAAATACCACATAAAAGAGCTCGAACAAAACCAAAGATTAACTAGACACACCCACAGAGAACCAAAACAGAACCAAAAATGCACTAATACGGAACGGAATGAGAAAAACAGAACCAAAGAGCAGCACAATAAAAGAATATACTACTACGACACAAAGATTTAAAACAGAACCAAATGGCAAGGATATAGAAACAAAGATGTGAGCAATGGGACAGAAGTGAATTGCCATGAGAGAGAACCAAAAAAAGTGCATCAGAATCCGACTTTGGCTCAGCCGCTGGGCTTCGTGGGTAACCAGATCTTCATCAGCTTCATACGACAATCAATGTCCTCAATGTTAAAGCCATCATACCTGGTTCTTATTCTCCATCTATACTTCTATTACTATACCTAATATGCTTTGAAAGCACATCAAGGATGGAAAGATCCCCCCAGGTGGAAAGTGGAGAAAAGAAGTTCTTTTTGTTATTTTAAATAAAAATAAAAAAAAACAGTGGATTTGTAGGTCTGCTTGGAGCTACAAACTGGTTTTACGGATTTTTTAAGACATGAATGAATGGCGAGTGAACTGAGGTGTGTGTATGTAGGTTTATGAGAATATGTGTAAGTACTGTATGAATATCTCTTCCGAAAATTGGAACTTTGGCAAGAACTTTTATCGAGTAAAGTGATATATATACGTTTCAATAGCAAGGGGTTGAGATGTATGTTTGGGTGTGTGCATGATAGAGGATTTGAAACGATTACTTACTAGAAGACACGTGCGAACACTTCTGATCTTGTTGAGCTCCAGCAGCAGCCTTTGGGCTTTCTCGTGGTTTCCACAGTACTCATCGTAAATCTGAAACCTGGCCCTCTGAGGACAGACACACGCACGTACACACACGGGCTTAAGCGCTATTTAGAAGTTGCGTGAGAGTTAAGCACATGGGTGGGAGTTATATAGAGTAATACAGAGACGTGTCTCAGTTACACACAATTCTGAACTTGAACTTAAACCCATTGTTCTTATGTGATATCGTAAATACACTCAAAAAGTGTATGGAATGTCATTCAAGGCCAATATCTATCCATCCATCCATCCATCCATCTTCAACCGCTTACTCCTTTTCAGGGTCACTGGAGGTATCCCAGGAGGTATCGGGCACAAGGTGGGGTACACCCTGGACAGGTTGCCAGTCCATCGCAGAGCACAATCACATACACACTCACACACACATACATACACTACGGATACTTTAGACACGCCAATCAGACTACCATGCTTGTCTTTGGACTGGGGGAGGAAACCGGAGTACCCGGAGGAAAGAAACCCCCGACACACGGGGAGAACATGCAGACTCCACACACACAGGGCCAAGGCGGGACTCGAACCCTGGACCCTGGAGGTGTGAGGCGAATGCTAACCACTAATCCACCGTGCGCCCCCTAAAAACATAAATATGACACTATTAATTAATATCGTCTCTTTATAGTCCATGATAACTTTATTTATTTTGTTCAAAAGAATGAACTACATGCAGGTCATTTGGAATAATCTGAATTAGGAGCTTTCATTTTAACTTAAGCATGTGCTTAACCAGACTCTGAATACAATTAACAATCCATGCATAAATATTGAATAAAATTTGGACTCTAGACTTTACAAATTAAAAGACGGGCCAACATATTGCATAACACGATGTAAAATGCAGACTGACTAGACTGGAGTACATCAAAAAGTCTAATCTGTCCCTCCTGGATGTCGACCATTTTGCGACCAAAGAACGCAAAATCAATCAAATGCCGCAATATTCGGCGGCGCTTGCAATTTTTCTAAATTTACCGCAAATTTTCCGCAGATCCGGGCCGAGACGAGTCATGTGGCGTCATCAGCCAAAGCCCTCTTTGATTCACATATCGTCGGCAAATATAAATACAGCTAAAAGGTCTCGTTTTGACCAACTAACATCGCTGTGAAAGTAATTCCGCCCAATCGGAATTGGTTTCACCAATTCAAGTAGTTTTCCGCAAAAAAAACACCACGACAGAAGAATCTGCAAGTCTTAGCGCAAATTTGGAAAAAAATCTGCAGCAAAATCAAGCGTTTTTGGCTGCAGCAATCACGGAAAAAACCCGCCACGAAATCCTAAACTTGTTTGCACCTAATCTTGTCCAGTTAATAAGTCCGCGTACAAGCTAGCAATGATTTATCGCTACTTTTAAAATGACTCAATATACTCACACACGTCTCGCCACACCTAACACTTAAATGCTTAATGAGAACCACAGCATACATTTTTTTTTTTACGTCTGCTTCTTGGGAAATATGTTTAAATAGAGTTTGAGAGAAACAGAGAGTGAGAGATATAAAATATGGTGTGGTCGACCGGAGACATGATACATTACATTTACATTTATTCATTTAGCAGACGCTTTTATCCAAAGCGACTTACAAATGAGACACACTCACACACCAATGGTAGCAGAGCTGCATGCAAGGTGCTAGCTTGCCATCGGGGGCAACTTAGGGTTCAGTGTCTTGCCCAAGGACACTTCCGCATGGGATCACCCGGGCCGGGATTCGAACCACCAACCCTTCGATTAGTGGACTAGTGGACAACCCGCTCTACCGACTGAGACACAGCCGCCCTGTGGCTCACTCCTACAAAAATAGGAGTGGTTTTCTCTTGTACAGATGAAATGTCTATTTAGCTTTTGGGTTCACGGTGTTATTAAGGCTCACGGGAGGTCTACTAGCGAGAATTAGTGCACTGAACCACCTGTCAAAGTATAGGATAGTAGATTAGAGATTGTAATGTACAGTCCACAGCGAGGGATTGTCCAGATGTTTGGCCAATACATCACGTCTTAGAGCTGGCCAAAACGAGCATGTTATACTTCTCAGAAAAAAACAAAAACGACATAATGATACTCTTTTCTGAAACCCTTCTCACCTACAATGTCATGTAAAACTCAAATTTTATGTTGTGAGTTTTAAGCCCTGTGTATATTTTTTCTCATGTAGTTTTCTCACGCGCTCACTGTGGCTCTCTGTAGGATCCTGAAAATATTCTTTTTCTTTGTCCGAAGGACCCGTGGGATATATCACATACACAAGGAATGCTTTTGCTTTATATATATATATATATATACAGAGAGATAACCCTCCCAGGAGCGACTACAAAGAGATGAGGATAAGATAAACGAGTTCTCACAGAGGGACCAGACAGAACCAGAACCGTAGCTGCACTCACAATTTCAGCCTCTCTACACACTTTGCTATAAAACGTAGCTTTTCAATCGGATTTTTTCAGTCACGCTATGATACAATGATAAAGCAGGAGCAGAACTCACTGTGCAAAAGTGTGAGATATGTACAGTGGTGTGAAAAAGTGTTTGCCCCCTTCCTCATTTCCTGTTCCTTTGCATGTTTGTCACACTTAAGTGTTTCGGAACATCAAACCAATTTAAACAATAGTCAAGGACAACACAAGTAAACACAAAATGCAATTTGTAAATGAAGGTGTTTATTATTAAAGGTGAAAAAAAATCCAAACCATCATGGCCCTGTGTGAAAAAGTGATTGCCCCCTAAACCTAGTCTTCATTTTGTTTTTCTTCAGCCATTCGGTGGTGGACTTGCTGGTGTGTTTAGGATCATTGTCTTGCTGCAGAACCCAAGTTCGTTTCAGCTTGAGTACACGAACAGATGGTCGGACATTCTCCTTCAGGATCTCTTGGTAGACAGTTCCTTTTATCACGGCAAGTCTTCCAGGTCCTGAAGCAGCAAAACAGCCCCAGACCATCACACTACCACCACCATATTTTACTGTTGGTATAATGTTCTTTTTATGAAATGCAGTGTTCCTTCTACGCCAGATATACTTGGACACACACCTTCCAAAGAGTTCCACTTTTGTCTCATCTGTCTACAGAATGTTGTCCCAAAAGTCTTGGGGATCATCAAGATGTGTTGTGGAGAAATTGAGACGAGCTTTGATGTTCTTTTTGCTCAGCAGTGGTTTTCTCCTTGGAACTCTGCCATGCAGGCCATTTTTGCCCAGTCTTTTCCTGATGGTGGAGGCATGAACGCTGACCTTAACTGAGGCAAGTGAGGCCTGCAGTTCTTTGGACGTTGTTGTG
>JAFFST010047233.1:101081-111100 GCA_022414735.1 Noturus placidus | reverse complement strand
CCCCCCCCCCACTAGTCGTACACCATAGGCAGAAATCTTTTGGCAGAAACCCAGGTGCTTTTGGTACATTGGTGAAGCAATCACAGCAGATTTTAGTTCCTGGACCATAGTTTGGTTCCAAAGAACTCTTTTTAAGAACCCAGGATTTTAAAGCACACTAACCACAAATCGAAATTGTAGCTCCTGGGCCAAAACACAACACAGTATAAAAATAGCTATGTTTCTTTTACTACACCTCAAGTTGTCTTTGCACAACAGACAATTAACCAGGAGCCAAGGGTTTTCAGAGGTAAAGGCATGGATAGGGTTCATGGCATTGGGACTTTTGCCACTATGTTACATAACTACCAAGAAACCCCTTGGACAATAACTTCACACCATTGTTTGGGTTATGCTTTCCTCAAGAGCTGGCTTGACGTTCAGTCGATGTTTATCCCAGGTGCACTAATTTAGCAAATAAAGTATATGAACACGCCATAAGACTTTTACAGTTAAGCTTTATTGCCAACAATCAACAGTTCAAAATCTCCTCTCAGTGTATTAAACTGAAAGCACCATTGCACTGATGGAAGCAGCTGTACAATGCTTAAAGGACTGTAAGGGACCACAATATAATCAGTACTGAGACTAGATCTATACGGTGGAGATGTGGTGGAACTGAGCACCAGTTTCCTGTCTGCCTGTCTGTAGAGCGCCAAAGAGGGACCATGAACATGATAAGAAACACATGCTCCCAAATAGCTTTGTGTTCAAATATGGACAGTTCAGAGCTGATTTTCATGACCGGATGCCGCTTTGTTCGGGAAGCTCCACTTGTCTGAGACAAGCACAATCAGAAACAGGCGTCATAGCAATCAACTTGGCAGGATAGTTTTGGAATGTGGGACAGGAAAGGATGACTTTCGACAGCTTGATGGAAATCACCAGGCTGGTATACATATGACAATGGACTTCATTACACACTGAAGTCTTTAGAAGCTCTCAGTTTTATCTATAATCAATGAATTGGGACACCGTTGATTCGAAACGATTAAAGTACTTGAAGAGGACTCTGGTTAGCATGGTAGGTACGGACCAAAACCAAAGCAAAGGGGGGGGGGACGACGACAATGTGTGCTTTTTCGAAGAGGCCTTGAGTAAAGCGAAACATGGGTATTCCTGGCAATAATAACTCCGCTTGACTGGTGCTGTGTGGAGGTTTGGAGCAGGAAATCCAGGACTTTTCAGACACAGGCCAGACGATTGACTGCCCCAACACTCAGAAGCTTTTCGCAGACCACAGTCAAATCTCAACATACTATTTTCATCGTGCCTGGAAAAACGGTCGTCACGTAAATCCTGGCTTCCTTTCATCGTCACATGTCCGTGCACCTGCAGTTGTGATGAACACAAGAAATTCCATTAAAGGAGAAAGTCTTTAACGTGCCTTCAGGTTTTAGGAAAAGTGGTTAGGATGAATCGAACAAGCCTGCCTGTAAATTTTTTGATTTATTTTTATTACCTGCCATATTACCTGCCATGGATATAAACTAAGAGGTTCAGTTGAGTTCACTTGGGTTGCTCTAGGGGGGGCACAGTGGTGTAGTGGTTAGTACTGTTCTCTCGTTTGCATGTTCTCCCCACGCTTAGGGGATTTCCTCACGGTACGCTGTTTCCCTAAACTACCCCCCCCCCCCAAATCCAAAGACACATGTTGAAGGCTGATTGGCATTTAAAAATTGTCCATAATGAGTGTGTGAATGTGTATGCAATTGTGCCCTGCGATGGGTTGGCACCCCATCCAGGTTGTCCTCCACCTTGTGCCCTGGGATAGGTTTCAGGCTCCTCAGTGACCCTATGTAGGATAAGCGGTATAGAAAATGGATGGATGGAAGTATGGATGGGGCTGCTCTATATAAATTATTATATACAGCATTGTTGAATTCTTAAATCTGATTGGTTAGAAGGTATTGTGGCTGTGGCTCAGTCGGTAGAGCGGGTTGTCCAGTAATCGTAGGGTTGGAGGTTCGAATCCCGGCCCGGGTGATCCCATGCCGAAGTGTCCTTGGGCAAGACACTGAACCCTAAGTTGCCCTCGATGGCAAGCTAGCACCTTGCATGCAGCTCTGCTACCACTGGTGTGTGAGTGTGTCTCATTTGTAAGTCGCTTTGGATAAAAGCGTCTGCTAAATCAATGAATAAATGTAAATGTAAATTTTCCGTAACAGCAAACGGACCCATATGACAGACATTCCACTTAATCTAACCCTAATAATAAACAAAACAAAAAAGACCTTGTAAATATATACAGTGTAATGCTTGTGTGTTACTCAATAACTGTCTACGCTGAACCCTGTAAGAAAAATGGAGGCATGTTATGCAACACATCCCTTTAACACTAACATCTCGTCCATTCCAAGGTCACAACATCATAATAACCGGAAGATCTCTTGCTCCTGCACTTGTTATCTGGGTCTCTCTCTAAGAAAACAAAAGAGATATTGAATGGAGTGCACCCAGAAAAAACCACGTAGTGTTCCCTTCCTGACACAACAACATCCGAAAAACCTGTGAGTTCATCACAAGACATAATATATTAGATAATAAATATCCATGTCTATTTTATGTATACAAGGATCATTTTTCATATGTTTCAGTCCCTCAAGAATTTTGAACGTGCGATTTTTCAAAATTACCAAAGCTTTTCTGCAGATTTGGGCCGAGGCATGTCATGTGACATCATCACAACACGCATTCAGATAGGGGATTGGCTCAAATTCCGATCCAGCTTTTCAGACCAATATAAGTTTAATACCTGGGATGTTAGTACAGTGGCTTGCATTAGTATTCACTTGTATGAACTTTTACATATTTTGTAGGAACTGAAATAGCATTAATTGGGATAATGTATCATTATTATAATGAAACAAAAATTGAAGATTCCTCGGATGAGATTTCCATCTACCCTTTACAACAAAAACGTCTTCAGCGATAATTGACCTACTTGGACCTGTCTGTGCAATCTAATGAATTGCCTTAAAAGGATTTAATCCTAAAAAGCACATTTATATGATGTTTGTTGTCCCATTTCCATGGCAGGAATCTTTTTGTTTTTTTTTAATGTGTTATTTTTTTTATCCATCCATCCATCTTCAACCGCTTACTCCTTTTCAGGGTCACGGGGGAACCTGGAGCCTATCCCAGGAGGCATCGGGCACAAGGCGAGGTACACCCTGGACAGAGTGCCAGTCCATCGCAGGGCACAATCACATACACACTCACACACCCATTCATACACTACCATGCCTAACATGCATGTCTTTGTCTCACTGTCTCACTGTCTCACTGGGCGTCTGTGGCTCAATCGGTAGAGCGGGTTGTCCACTAATCCATTAATCGTAGGGTTGGTGGTTCGAATCCCGGCCCGGGTGATCCCATGCCGAAGTGTCCTTGGGCAAGACACTGAACCCTAAGTTGCCCCCGATGGCAAGCTAGTACCTTGCATGGAAGATCTGCTACCATTGGTGTGTAAGTGTGCATTTGTAAGTCGCTTTGGATAAAAACGTCTGCTAAATGAATAAATGTAAATGTCTTTGGACTGGGGGAGGAAACCGGAGTACCCGGAGGAAACCCCCGACACACGAGGAAAACATGCAAACTCCGCACACACATGGCCCTGGCGGGACTCGAACCCCGGACCTTGAGGCGGACGTGCTAACCACTAAGCCACCGTGCACCCCTTATTTTTTTTAATAATGTGTTATAAGAGTTTATAACAGGATATATAAACAGGGACTTGAGTACATTCTGTGCAGATGAAAAAAGACTCCTCATTGTGAATATGATCATTAAAAACAGCCTGCTTTTGTTTGAAGATGATTCACTGAGTCTTTGTTGTTTTAGTTAGTCCAGGCTTCAATTTAGTGTCAGATCGCAAACTTCCTCCAAGGCTCAGCAAGTGTTTCATGTCGAAAGGACTTTGTTACGCTTGGTGGTAAATGCGTTTAAGGGATAAAGATGTTTTTGGTGTTTGAACAGTCTAGGGAGATAACAATTTCACCCTTATCAAATGGAAGCACGCTGGCTGATAATGTGAATAAGCTACGTCTGCAGGGTTTAATGAACCAGTGGAGTGTGAAAGCAGAGCAACAACCAGGCAGAAGATCATTCGCTTTCTTAATGCGAAAGTTGGAGGAATCGAAATGAGGTCTTGAGGAGAACCAAGCTCTGAGGCTTCTCAGGTCCTTGTATTGAAAATAGTGCAGGTCAAAAAAAAAAACCATAGGTTTCCTGAAAACTGTTATGAGCATGGTAGCTCTCGCTCTCTCCCAAGTAGGGTAAACACGTCAAAATGGCTATCAACCATAAAACAAAGGTCATCTGTAACTCCCAGACAAAACAGGATGAACGCCACATGCTTGCAGCTCCTTCATGAAAGGCTAACAGCAGGTGACCGCTCACATTCCTGTCTTTAAACAGAAAGTCCCCATGTGGGTTGAAGCAGGGACAGAAAATCAGTGCAGTCTGTTAGGACTGTTGTTATGAAACGAAATTTAAGGCCCGACACTTATAGGAACTCATACAACGATTCGAAAGATTTAAAGAAGTTTGCCAATTTTTACAGATATGCAGTTCTGAGATGTCCTCACGTGCCGGCAGAAGACAGGAAATGCGTGTTGATTTTCTTCCTGTTGAGGAAAAAATCTTCATTTGTCAGCCCTATTTCTGCACTGCATCAACAACACAGGAATACTACGGCACTGTCTGCACACACAGACCACCACCAGCAGTGACTATATCAGGCTAGAGAGACTTTTTTTTAACATAAAAGATACACAGAGACAATGCTGTCTTTTAGCGCAGCTCATGACAGCACCAGGATTCATCTCGGAGTCTGCACAATATAGCTTCAGTTCTGGGAAACGTCCGCAGGAAGGATAGACTATAAATTCAGCTCTGATAATGTTCAATCTTTCCTTGGAAATGCTAGAGAGTCATTTGCAGATGTTGAAAAGACTACTGTTTGCATGCTTTGGTCAACCAAGTGGTCCTAAATCCTACCACAGGACTCTATACTGTAACTGCGTTTACAATCTGATTTTTTTTTTTCAGCATTGATGATTGTGATTGTTGCATACATGTACATACAGGCCACATTCAAATAAAGCTCTAAATCCGACACATAAAGTCTGCCATGATAGACTGAATAAATTCTCCTCTTCCTGGGGTCAGTGGGGGCTTAGCGATTAAGGCTCTGGGTTACTGATCGGAAGGTCGGGGGTTCAAGCCCCAGCACTGTCACAGTTGGGCCCTTGAGCAAGGCCCTTAACACTCTCTGCACCAGGGGCGCTGTATCATGGCTGACCCTGCACTCTGACCCCGACTTCCTGAATGCTGGGGTATGCAAAGAAAAGAATTTCACTGTTCATATGCATATGTGATCAATAAAGATTCATTCATTCATTCAATAACTGCGCCTGAGTGTGAAAAACGGCCCATGTCAGAAGCCATCTCAATGCTAGGGACAGTTGCGTATGCAAATGGTCTCACAAAACGTGACATGTTTCCCTATTCAGGGGGCTGAATAGACATGTTTCCCTATTCAGGGTGCCCCCTATTCAGGGGGCTCAGCCAGTGGCATGACAGAAAAGTATTCCCCTATTATCAGGAACCAACAGAGGGATGGCATTCAATCTCTCCCCTTGTCAATCACAGCAACACTAGCTAATCATCAGCATCTTTCAGCTCATGTATGTGGAAGAGGGCCGATAGCAGCTACCTTCAAATGTATTCAAATGCGCCTCCCTGGTTGGTAGATGTCACATGATAGTCGTATGACATCCTTTTATTGGATCATATTTACAAGAAACTTTACAAAAATGATCTCGTATGTGGTGCTGTGGTGCCATGGTGATTTTAATTATTTCTCTTTCAGTTGCTCCTGTTTCAGGGTCAACACCGCGGATCACACATCTGATTCTGGCACAAGTTTTAGGATGGATGCCTTTCCAGATGCAACCCTCCCCATTTCCCGGCCTTCGGACTGGCACTGAGAGTGCATTGGATCGTGCAACCCTCCAATGGTTGGGGTTGGTTCCCTGACCAGGAATCAAATCCGAGCAGCGGTGAGGAGAGCGTCGCATGTTAGCCACTAGTCCACCAGGAAACCATGTTCAACCATGGTGATGCTACTGGTAAAAAGTTGCTGTTGTCAGTAGAATACATTTGGGGCGGCTGTGGCTCAGTCGGTAGAGCGGGTTGTCCCCTAGTCGTAGGGTTGGCGGTTCGATTCCCGGCCCAGATGACTCCACATGTCGAAGTGACCTTGGGCGAGACACTGAACCCTGACTTGCCCCCGATGGCAAGTTAGCGCCTTGCATGGCAGCTCTGCTACCATTGGTGTGTGTGTGAATGGGTGAATGAGACACAGTGTAAAGCGCTTTGGATATAAGTGCGCCATTTACATTTTGGCAGACGAAATTATGTCAAAATTAGAATCGGATATAAGTCACGTCTGTGTAATAGGGAACGTGCATTAAGGACCACAAAGACAATACAGCCTACAAAAATACAAGACTACAAATCTGAGGATTTCTTTCACTTGAGAAGCTTATACTGTACATAGCCCACTGGTTTCTTAGCTGCTGAGTGTTTGAACAAGGAAGTTAATCTGGGTCTGTACGATGCCCTGCATTTCAATTCTATCTCAACCTAGTTTCTTTTACCGAAGCCTTTGTAGTGGAAAGACACATGGATAAGTAAGGATTCAGCGAGGCAGCACAATACACTTTCACTACACCAGCTCTTTAAAACACTGTTAATGATCAACAAATGCACCGAATAATAGAATTCAGTAGAACAGTCAGCAAAACCCATTAAATATGCATCAGTTTGGCACTATACTGTATATTAACTCCAAAGCTGATGCAATCTCATGATTGGCTAGGGCCTGGATGTTGATCATGCTGACTAAGCTGAAATTTCAGTTCCAAGTCTTAATCAGTCCTTACCAGAACACTGTCACTGTCGTTATTGTACTACTGATTAGAACCTCAGTAACTATGAATTTCCCACTTTTTCTGGAACAACCACTATGGATGTCTGAGTTTCCTTTGAATCGTTGTCCTTGATTCTTTATCCCCAATCCCTGTCACAAAATTAGATGCTACAAGTTGTGAAAGAACCCAAGAACTTTTTATGTAAGTCCTTAGAGACAGGCCTGAATGGGGATGAAAAGGTGAATTGACCAGAAAAGGACCCCTTCGAAGGGCTCTGGGCTCAATGCCATCTTTGTAATAGGGAAGAAACAGCAGCCGTTGCTAACCTATCCAGCACACCAGACTCTAGACCCTTCCTGGCTGAAAGAGCACAGACTACAGAAAGAGACATGTGGATGGCACTCTGCGAGCTATCCAATTGATTTGTTAAAATCAACATAAAAAAGGGAAACAGATAGTTGGTCATACTAAGCGATGATGAGCGGGTACACCCTGGTAGTCATTCGAAGGGTAAACAGAATGGGGGAAATGCTTTAGCTGCATGAAATCCTCGATTTTAACATGTCATTTGTCAAAATAGTGAGTCAGCAAATGAATTACATAGATGGAAATAGAGAGGTTTGGTAGAGCAGAGGTGGTGGACAACTTGGAATTCTTTTAAGTAAGTCTGGCGAGTATTAATGCCCATTTCACGTAGCATGGAACCCTCACAAGTGGCCATTGATGGCCCTGTACGTGAGCACCTGTCACAAGGCAGGACAGCTGGCATGAGACGGTACATAGGCATCCTATTCATCCCCCAGCAAAAAGAAGCATTTATATATTATATTCATTATTTCGTCAATTTGAATGGAACCCTGGTGCCTTTTCCTCCTTAGTATGGTTCATGTAGGCATGTAAAGACAAGTGATAAAATTCTGGTGCCGACCAGGACAAGCAAGAGTGCCTGGGCGATTGCAGTGACAACGAGATTCAACTCTGAATCAGCCCAAATGCATGATGTGAACCATGTATACAGTGTATTGGGTAACAGTCTTGGACAAGCCATACTAAAGGTTCACGGTTTTAAGCTGTTCTCTGCTGTTTTTGTATGTATATAAACTATGGAAATCATTTTGACCCATATCATAATAGATGTCTTTTTTTTTTATTTCCCAACATAATAGGAGGGTTAATTATGTGCAGTGAGAAAGAAAAAAGACAATGACCCAAAAGTATCGATTTAGCTCTGATTCGTACTCAGCAAACAGACTAATAGGTGTTAAAGCTCACTAAAAGACCTGGCTTCAGGAGTCACGGATCCAAACAATCCACCAAATATAATTATATCTTCATGATACTTCTTGAGTGTTTATAAAAAAATTTGATTCACAAATGGATTCTGATTCATTGAGTGACTTGTTTTGCTTCTTTGCCAAAGGTCTGGAAAGGAGCGACGGCACAGGAAGAACAGAGCACAATGTAAAGCAGGGGAGGGCCAGGAAGGAAGGAAATCCTGCTTGCCATGAAACAAAAGCAAAAGGAACTCGCCGACTGGAGACCGCTGAAAGCTCTCACTAGCCCGGTGCATTCACAAACCTGACACCCAACCCAACAGCCAAACACTGTAGACTGAAGCATGCTAAATATGCCATTACGAGAGGGTAGATCGGTCCTTATTATCGTTTGGCTCCACTGACATGTCAAATGAAGATCTAAAACAAATCACATTTCCATGAAGCTCAAAATAATACAAAGTGTACCAATCGAGATATCCTTCGAACTTGTCTTCCATTCGTTCATGTGAAAATAACACCTGGATGATGAAAAGAAGTCAGACGTTCAAAACACGAACAAGACTACATCAGGCCAAATGAGAGCGGTGGGTCTCAATAGCTGGCTTTGTAGGTCTTTGTGCCTGTAGCTTGTGAGAAAGACACACAGTCTTGTATGTGACAAGAATCTTCCAATCAAAGCCCAAGAACGTCTGAACATTTTCCAGCAGAATAGACTAGACTAGAACAGATTGTCTCTTTGCTGAGAATAATGCACAACATAGAGGCAGGGAGTTGCTAATTAGCATTTCTGACTGAGATGAATCCCTTTAGGCTTTGCAGTGGAAAAAGAAATGTATGCATATTACAGAGACAAGAATCTAAACAATCCCACACGTAGCCAGCATAAAACTATCCCTTCTTCTTGTCCACACTGTGGGCGAAAATGCCTTACAGACAAGTACAGGAGAAACAGCAGAGAGTAAGGTCTAGCTAGCGTTTGATTAGCAGTGGTGAAGGTGAGCGTGTTAGCAGTCAGTGCTCGTCTTCTTTCCAATTACAGCTGACAGACTTTCCACTGCCTCTGACAAATTACAGAGATGACCATGAACTCTTCAGAACAGTATTTCAAAAGTGGTCTCTGAGCACGTTTTTTTTTTTTCTTCTTTCCAGTCTTGTTCAAACTGTTGTAGTTGCTAGCATTTACTAATTGTTTGCGAGCACAATGGTAACAGATGTATTCATTCACTCACTTTGGCAGGTACGAGATTTTTCAGACAGCATAATACGATATCATACTCAGAAATCCGGACATGAATGCTTTTCACAATATGACTATTTTTGTGCAATCACTCCAACACAGTTTGTTCAAATTCTCAATGGATTCCTGCTCACTACATATACTCACTATGTAGGACAATAACCTAATGGAGATTTTGTAGTACATACTACCTAGTGGGGGTGCACGGTGGCTTAGTGGTTAGCACGTCTGCCTCACACGTCCAGGGTTCGAGTCCCGCCAGGGCCATGTGTGTGCGGAGTTTACATGTTCTCCCCGTGTGTCAGGGGTTTCCTCCGGGTACTCTGGTTTCCTCCCCCAGTCCAAAGGCTGATTGGATGAATGTGTGTGATTGTGCCCTGCGATGGACTGGCACCCTGCTTTGTGCCCCATGCTCCCTGGGATAGGCTCCAGGTTCCCCGTGACCCTGAAAAGGAGTAAGCAGTTGAAGATGGATGGATGGATGGACTACCTAGTGTAGTATACTCCCAGTACAATTATATTTAGTTT